>JAQZCJ010000233.1:20000-22608 GCA_028858755.1 Ara ararauna
TCAAAGGTTACATTCACATCCCACCCCCCTCTGTAGTTTTCCTCTTGGTTATGTTCCAGGGGGTTTCCAGCTTGCAGCTGTGCTTCAAGGTTGCAGTTATCAGTTCCTCCCTACATATCCCGACTTCTCAGGCTCCTCTGCCAACTCCCTCAAACTCTTCTCACGCACACGTTCTCTAGTAACCTTCAGCCAAGGCCTCAAAGCCTTTGGTTCACTACTGCTGGGCCTATGGTCTCATCGTGTCCGTTCTCCAGCAGCCATTCCCCAACAATACCCCTCTTTTCTTTTGCATCCGCAACAATTCCCCCTTTTTCTTTTTGAACAAGTAAGATTTGGTTAGTTATTTTTGTTACACTAGACATGATACACCTATAAGCTATGCCAACTATTAAAAGAATTAGTAGTAGAATACCAATGATTCGAACCCCTTCCTTTATGAACTCTGACAGCCATCCAGGTAGTCCCCCAAACCGTGATTTTAACCAGGCATCAAAAGGTCCTGAACTTTCCCTCAAGGCATGTAAACCCCCTTTTAGTCGCATATAGTTGACCAATTTAGTTAACAGAGCCACATACATATTACCATCAAAGACAGCATAACAAACTGACAATAGACAACATAGGCCTACCCTGGTCCGAATTCCTGGGTATCCCATCCCTTTTATAATCTTGTCTGCTCTATAACGCTATCATTGTATCAAACTCTTTCTCACTTTTGCCTTAGCATTTTCTAGCAGCTGCTGCAAATTTGCATGCTTTAACATCTGTTTTACAATTGACAAATCCATACAATACAAGGTGTAGTTTCTTATTAGCAACTGGCTAGTAAGTACAGGTGGTGTTATACACAAAATCACAGCCTCTAATAAGAGCTACTTTACAAGGACACATATTCAGGCTGTTACTTTTCAGTTGTTCCCAAGTGATGTTTTGCAGTCATTCATTTCTCTCTTCCTCTATCTCCTTCTGCTCAGGCTATTCACGGTCAGCTCCTGTAGCTGAGGCATTGGGTTTTTCCACTCGTCTGTCCAGCTTATGGTGAGGCTTGAGAAACTTTGCAGGCAGCTGGGGGTGGGTGGGTGGGGGCGGGGGGTGGGTGGGTGGCACAAAGATATCCCTTCCCCGGGGTTATCAGTTCTTGAGAAGTAAGACAAGTTAAAGTGTCTCCTTAAAGCAAAGGCATTCTAATGAAACAGGAATGTGAAGCAGCTGCAGAAGTAAACTGCACGATGTTAACACTCAAGGAGTTCGCTGCGTCATTGCCCATTTCTTTTTTCTTTCTCTGCCACCCTGATGCTGCTTGGGTGGTAGCTGGTAAAGCTTGTGGTTGCACTACCCCTCTCACTTTTTCAGTTAGCAGTTCTTATTTTAACCAATTGGTTCTTCCAAGTCTTGAATTTACCCCCAGGTTACTTAAAACACACTAAACAGGACTTCTCCTCTGAGCCCAGTGTGCTGCAGGCCTCTTTAAGCCTTATCTGTGGTGTCTCTACAAACTGCTCCGAAACACAGGCGTTCCCAGCGCCGTTCCCAGCACAAAATCAAAAACACAGCGCTGCACCAGCCACCAAGAAGCAGAAAAATGACTGCTACCGCTGAACCCATGACAATATTCACTTCTTATTCCATACCATTCATGTCATGCTCAGATCTCACATTTTCAATATGCCATCACATGTATATATATACATCCACACACAGAGAGAGAGAGAAATCATCCCTCAGTGCCGCTTTGTGCGGCTACAAACGCCGGCCTGCTCAGCAGCAGCTACAGCTGGCAGTCTGCCGAGCAGCAACCATAAATACCTGTCAGCAACAGCAGCTCTGTACTAACCCTTTCTTGTCCAAAATGTTAATCTGTTGCCCACTTAAAACTTTTACATGAATCCAATAACAAAAAAATACACAGAACAGTATCTGCCCTCAACACACATACGCACACATACATACACTTGGGATCCCATAAACAGACTTCACACAAATACAAAATTTAAAACACAAAATGTGGTGTAATGACCCTGTGAAGAATCAAAAAACCAGCTCCAAACAGCGTCAGCACAATGTAAGGTGGCTGGCTCAATCTCAGCGGGCGTCCCCGCAGAGGCTCTGCCTCCCTCACATCGTATGAGGCTTGGGCTTTTAAACTGACCAAAATGCACACTCGTTCTGATGCAGGTGGCCAGCCTACATCGGAAGAAGTGGCCAGCAATATCTATAAAGGTCTGCAAGGGTCGGTAGAAACATGAACACACTTATATTCGTTAACTTTTCGGTGCATGAATGTCACAGAGAGACTATAAGCACACAATACATCTGCATCCCCCACCCATCTTACTTTTCCCTTTACAGCCAGCAATTTATCATGAGGATCTGGGGGATATAAATCAGGATTCTTTTCCGGATCAACAGGTACTGGGTCAAAAGGACTATCCAGGTCAGCATCAGAACTATCAGGAGTCAGAAACTCAGGAGTAGCAACAGTACTTTGATGAACGTGCACAGGCTTCTCATAGATGTCATCTGGAGTCTCAGCGTTATCAAGTTTCGGAGTAATATTTCTTCTCCTTCCCCCGCGGCTTCTCCGGTGGCCGTACCTCTCGCAGGCACG
>JAQZCJ010000199.1:0-22438 GCA_028858755.1 Ara ararauna
TGGGGGGTCCTATGGGGGGGACCCCTGGGGGGGGGGGAATGAGGGGGTCCTATGGGGGGAGACGAATGAGGGGGGTCCCATGGGGGGGGAATGGGGGGGTTCCTATGGGGGGGGACACATGGGGGGGAATGGGGGGGGTCCTATGGGGGGAATGGGGGGGGTCCTATGGGGGGGCTTATGGAGGGGCCTATGGTGGGACATAAGGGGGGGCATGGGGGGTCCTATGGGGGGGGAGATCCTATGGGGGGGCATAGGGGGGACCCATGGGGGGGGCATAGGGGGGGTCCTATGGGGGGGGTCCTACGGGGGGGAATGGGGGGGACCCATGGGGGGGGGGGGGATGAGGGGGTCCTATGGGGGAGACGAATGAGGGGGGTCCCATGGGGGGGTTCCTATGGGGGGGGTCCTATGGCGGGAGACGAATGGGGGGACTCCCATGGGGGGGGACATAGGGGGGTGGTCCCATGGGGGGGGGGTATGGGAGTGCTCTTACACCCCCTGTGTGTGCCCCCCCCCAGTGACCGCCTGTGATGGGTTCCGGTGCCGCTCCGGTGAGTGCGTCCCTATGGAGCGCGTCTGCGACCGACGCCGCGACTGCCGCGATTGGTCGGATGAGCCCATCAAGGAGTGCGGTAGGACCCCCCCCCCCCCCCCACCCCATAATGAGCATCCAAGGGGGGGGGGTTCCGGGGGGGGGTCCCCCCAACTCAACCCCCCCACTATTTGGGGTCCCCCCCCCCATACCCCCATAGGGGTCAATGAGTGCCTGGATGGCGGCGGCTGCTCCCACGTGTGCCGGGATCTGCCCCTGGGCTATGAGTGCCGCTGCCCCGAGGGCTTCCGCCTGGGCCCCGATGGACGGAGCTGCCTCGGTGGGTGCCCCCCCCATAGATCCCCGCTATGGGACCCCCTCACTCTGACCCCCCCGTCCCTATGGGCTGCCCCCAATCCCTGCGTTGTGCCCCCCTCCCCCCCAGACATTGATGAGTGCCAGGACCCCACCGCCTGCAGCCAACGATGCCACAACCTCCCGGGCTCCTACAAGTGCGAGTGCGGGGGGGGCTACCGGCTGGACCCCGGCACCAACGGCTGCCGCGCACTCGGTGAGTCCCGGCCCCCCCCCCCCGGGACTAATTCATCCCGAGTTTGGTGCTGGGGATGGTCCATAGGGGTGCCTGGGGCCATGGTTGGGGTGTCCATGGGGGGATGCTGCGGGTGCATGTGTGTCCATGGGGGGATCCTGCAGCTCCATGTGTGTCCATGGGGGGATGCTGCGGTTCCATGTGTGTCCGTGGGGCAGCGCTGCAGTTCCATGTGTGTCCATGGGGGGATGCTGCGGTTCCATGTGTGTCCATGGAGGGATGCTGCGGTTCCATGTGTGTCCATGGGGGGATCCTGCAGTTCCATGTGTGTCCATGGGGCAGCGTTGCAGTTCCATGTGTGTCCATGGGGGGATCCTGCAGCTCCATGTGTGTCCATGGGGGGATCCTGCAGTTCCATGTGTGTCCATGGGGCAGCGCTGCAGTTCCATGTGTGTCCATGGGGCAGCGTTGCAGTTCCATGTGTGTCCATGGGGCAGCGCTGCGGCTCCACGCGTGTCCATGGGGCAGCGCTGCAGTTCCATATGTGTCCATGGGGCGGCGCTGCTCACTCCCGGCTCCCGCAGGGCCGCCCCCGTCGCTGCTGTTCTCGCTGCGGCACGAGCTGCGGGAGGTGGCGTTGGACGGCGCCGGGTACCGGCGGCTCCTGGGCCGCTCAAGCACATCGGGGCCCTGGACGTGGACGTGGGCAATGGCTCCGTGTTCTGGGCTGACCTCAGCCGGGGCCGCATCTACCGGTGAGCGACCCCGGGACCCCCTGGTACCCGCATCCCATCCCATCTCATCCCCATCCCATCCCAATGCATCCCATCCCATCTCATCCCCATCCCATCCCAATGCATCCCATCCCATCCCATCCCACTGCAACCCATCCCATCCCCATCCCATCCCATCCCCATCCCATCCCAATGCATCCCATCCCATCTCATCCCCATCCCATCCCACTGCAACCCATCCCATCCCCATCCCATCCCCATCCCATCCCACTGCATCCCATCCCATCTCATCCCCATCCCATCCCCATCCCATCCCAATGCATCCCATCCCATCTCATCCCCATCCCATCCCACTGCAACCCATCCCATCCTCATCCCATCCCTATCCCATCCCCATCCCATCCCATCCCACTGCATCCCATCCCAATGCATCCCATCCTATCCCCATCCCATCCCACTGCAACCCACCCCATCCCCATCCCATCACTATCCCATCCCCATCCCATCCCACCCCACTGCATCCGATCCCATCCCCATCCCATCCCACTGCATCCAATCTCACTGCTTCCCATCCCAATGCATCCCATCTCATTCCCATCTCATTCCCATCTCATTCCCATCCCATCCCCATCCCATCCCCATCCCCATCCCTATCCCATCCCCATCCCATCCCCATCCCATCCCTATCCCATCCCCATCCCATCCCATCCCACCCATCCCCTCCCGCAGGTCTCCGCTGGGCGGCACAGCCGATCCCCCCCAGCAGGTGCCGGTGCTGGAGTTGGGCTCGGGCGCCCCGGACGCCATCGCCGTGGATTGGATCCATCACAACCTCTATTGGACGGACTCCGCGCTCGGCTCCGTGTCCGTGGCGGACGCCGGCGGCGCCTGGAGCCGGACACTGCTGCGGGAGGAGGGAGCCAAACCCTGCGGCATCGCCCTGGACCCGCTGCAGGGGTATGGGGGGGACGGGGGGACGGGGGGACGGCACAGGGGGGCAGGGGGTGACGGCTCTGCCCCCAGGTTCCTGTACTGGACCGACTGGGGAGCCAGCGCCAAGATCGCCCGGAGCCGCCTCGATGGCTCCGACGCAGCGCCGCTGGTGACCGAGGACGTGAATGGCCAAACGGGATCACCCTGGGTGAGTGCCGGTGCTGCCTTGGGCCCGTCCCCATCCCATCCCCATCCCCATTTCCATCCCCATCTCCATCTCCATCTCCATCATCTCCATCTTCATTTCCATCTCCATCCCCATCCCCATCCCATCCCCATTTCCATCCCATCCTTGTTTCCATCCCATCCCTGTCCCCATCCCATCCCCATCCCATCTCCATTTCCATCCTATCCCCATTCCATCTGCGTTTCCATCCCATCCCCACTTCCATCCCCATCCCATCCCCGTTTCCATCCCATCCCCGTTTCTCTCCCATCTCCATCCCCATCCCCATCCCCATCCCATCCCCATTTCCATCCCATCTTCATCCCATCCCCCCCCCTTCCCTATCCTCACCCCTTCCCCATCCCCATTCCCATCCTATCCCCATCCGCACCTCATCCCTATCCCCATCGCCATCCCATCCCCACCCCTTCCACATCCCCATCCCCATCCCCACCTCACGTCCCTGCCCCCCCTCCCTGCCCCAGATCTGCCCTCGCGGCGCCTGTTCTGGGTGGACGCGCGGCTCCATGCGCTCTCCAGCGTGGACGTGGACGGGGGCCGGCGCCGGACGGTGCTGATGGATGCGGCGGTGCTGGTGCAGCCGTTCGCCATCGCCGTGTTTGAGGTGAGCCCCCCCCGGGCCCCGGCCCCTCCACGGTGCCCTATTCCCATTCCCATTCCCATTCCCATTCCCATTCCCGCAGGAGCAGCTTTACTGGAGCGATTCCCGGCTCGGGGCTGTGTTCGGGCTCGGGCTCCGCTCGGCACCGGCGCCGCAGCGGCTGCTCCAGGAGCGGTTCCCGGTGCAGGGATTGGTGCTGGTGCATCCCCTGCGGCAGCCCACAGGTATCGCGGCGCAGCCGTGTCCATCCCATGTCCGTGTCCATCCCATGTCCATCCGTGTCCATCCCATGTCCGTGTCCATCCCATGTCCGTGTCCATCCCATGTCCATCCGTGTCCATCCCATGTCTGTGTCCATCCCATGTCCAGCTGTGTCCATCCCTGTCTGTGTCCATCCCATGTCCATCCGTGTCCATCCTGTGTCCTACCCATGTCCATTCTGTGTCCCTGCATCCCTCCCATGTCCCTGTGTCCATCCCATGTCCCTGTGTCCATCCCATGTCCATTCTGTGTCCCTGTGTCCATCCCACGTCCCTGCATCCCTCCCATGTCCCTGTGTCCATCCCACGTCCCTGCATCCCTCCCATGTCCCTGCATCCCTCCCATGTCCCTGCGTCCCTCCCATGTCCCTGCGTCCCTCCCATGTCCCTGCATCCCTCCCATGTCCTGTGTCCCTCCCATGTCCCTGCATCCCTCCCATGTCCCTGCATCCTCCCATGTCCCTGTGTCCCTCCCATGTCTCTGCATCCCTCCCATGTCCCTGTGTCCCTGCGTCCATCCCATATCCGTTTCCATCCCGTATCCGTTTCCATCCCATCTCCATCCCCCCATTCCCATTCCCCTGCCTGACCCCGGTGCCCCCCCCGCAGCCCCCTTGGCCCCTCTGGACGTAGCCCTCCCACAGCCCCCCACCCCCGGCCATGGGGGGGGTCCGGAGCCCACAGCCAACACGAGACCCCTGGGGGGGGGGGACCCCCAACATCACCGGCACACCCGGCAACGCCACCGCAGGTACCGGCCCCATATCCCGGCCCCATAACCCGGCCCCATAACGCAGCCCCACACCCCCCCCATCGCTCCCTTCTCCCCCAGGCAGCCGTGGCGGTGCCGTGGGTCCCGCGGGCAGCAGAACGGCGTCGACGGCGCTCGCGGTGATGCTGCCGCTGGGTACGTGTGGTCCCCACGGTCCCTTATTGGGGGGGGTCCCCATTGGGTTCCCCCATGGGTGCCTATGGGGTCCCCGCTGACGCTGTCCCCCCCCCGCAGCGGCGCTGGCGCTGCTCGGTGCCGGTGCCCATGGGCTCTGGCGCGGGTGGCGGCGCCGCAGCACGCGGAGCATCAGCTTCAGCAACCCCGTGTTCCGCAAGGGCAGCGGCGAGGAGGAGGAGGAGGAGGAGGAAGAGCCGCTGGGACAGGGGCTGGGGGTGCCCCGGGCCCCCCCGCTGAGCGCGGGGGCCCTATGGGGGGGGCTATGGGGCTGGGGGGGGCGCTCCAATGAAGCTCTCACCCCCCCCCCCCTCCATGTGCCGGATGACGACGTGGCCTGAGCGCGGCACCGCGTGCTCACGCGTGTTCCTCAGCGCTCCCACGCGTGTGCGGGGCCGGAACTGCCGCCACGCGGTCGCGCTCCCCCCGGCAGCGGTCGGATGCGGCCGCGCGCGGCCATCGGACCACGCGGGCTCGGGCGGGATGTGCCGGGGGGGCGTCCGTGGTGCACACGGGATCTACACGCCAGCACACGCCAGCACACGCCAGCGCACACCAGCACACGCCAGCGCACACCAGCACACGCCAGCACACGCGTGCCGCCTGGAACCAAAAACTGTGAAAATGAACCGAAAACGTGGCCTTGGGGGGGGGGGGGGGGAGGGGGGGGCAATGAGATGGAGCCCCCCCATGACCAATACAGGGGTTATTTATTTCCCTCCCTTGTGCTGCCTCCTCCTTCCCCCCCCCCCAGACCCACAAGTGCCCCCCCCCGGTTGTGGGTCCTGGTGCGTGGAGGTGCTTTATTGGGGGGGGGGACACACAAAAAATGGGGGGGGGGGGAGAAATGCCGGGTGATGATGTCATGGAGTGTCCTGTGACATCACGAGGTCCTCGTATGACGTCACACGATGTCACGCGGCGGCACCACGGGGGCCTGGGGGTGCCTGGAATACACACGGAAGAGATCATGCGAAGCACACGTGGGGGGGGGGGGCCGCGCGTCACATGCATGGGGGTCACGCCTCGCACACGCGTGTGCGGGTCTCACCCCTCCTCTGCCTCATGGTATTCGCTGTCATCGGAGGAGCTGGGGGGGGAAAGGGGGGTGAGAGGACCCCAAATCTGCCCCATCCCCCCCCATGACCCCAAACCGGCCCCATCCCCACTGCCCCCACCTGCTGCTGCCCCCCCCGGGGGGGTCTCCGTCACCTTTGGCTCCATTGGTGTCACCCGGTGGCTCTGGGGGACATGGGGGGGGTGAGGCTGCACCCCCCCGATCCAATGTCCCATATCCCATGTTCCGTGTCCCACGTCCCACATCCCATATCCCATGTCCATGTCCCGCATTCCACATCCCACATCCCATATCCCACATCCCACATCCCATATCCCACATCCCGTGTCCATGTCCCACATCCCACATCCCACATCTCATGTCCATGTTCCACATCCCCCATCCCCCATCCCATATCCCACATCCCCCATCCCACATCCCATATCCCACATCCCCCATCCCATATCCCACATCAACATCCCACATCCCGTGGCCATGTCCCACATCCCACATCCCATATCCCACATCCCACATCTCATGTCCATGTCCCACATCCCACATCCCGTGGCCATGTCCCACATCCCACATCCCATATCCCACATCCCACATCGCACATCCCACATCCCACATCTCATGTCCATGTCCCACATCCCACATCCCGTGGCCATGTCCCACATCCCACATCCCATATCCCACATCCCACATCGCACATCCCACATGTCATGTCCATGTCCCACATCCCCCATCCCACATCCCCCATCCCCCATCCCCCATCCCCCATCCCATGTCCATGTCCCACATCCCCCATCCCCCATCCCCCATCCCCCATCCCATGTCCATGTCCCACATCCCCCATCCCCCATCCCCCATCCCACATCCCATATCCCACATCCCATATCCCATATCCCACATCCCACATCTCATGTCCATGTCCCCCATCCCCCATCCCCATCCCGTGTCCATGTCCCACTCACGCTGCCCCAGCCGGGCCCGGGCCTCCCGCAGCTCCTCCAGGGCCCGGCGCAGGCGCTGCTCCAGCTCCGCCACCCGCCCCGGCAGCACCGCGGCCCCGTCCGTGCCCACGGCCACCGAGCGGCGCCCCCGCGGCGGTGCCGGCGCCTGACCGGGGCTGAGCCCGGTGCTGGTGATGGAGCCGGAGCCGATCCCGGTGCTGGAGCCAGGGCTGATCCTGGCGTCAGCGATGGAGCTGGAGCTGATCCTGGTAGTGGAGCTGGTGATGCCGGAGCCAATCCCGGTACCAGCAATGGATCTGGTGATGCCAGCACTGATCCCGATGCTAGTGATGGAGCTGGTGACACCGGAGCCAATCCCAGTACCACCGCTGGACCCGGTGATGCTGGAACCAATCTGGGTGTCAGGGATGGACCCGCTGATGCTGGAGCTGATCCCGGTGATGCCGGAGCCGATCCCAGTGTCAGGGATGGACCGGGTGATGCCGGAGCCGATGCCGCTGATGCTGATCCCAGTGTCAGGGATGGACCGGGTGATGCCGGAGCCGATGCCGCTGATGCTGATCCCAGTGTCAGGGATGGACCGGGTGATGCTGGAGCCGATCCCGGTGTCAGGGATGGACCGGGTGATGCCGGAGCCGATGCCGCTGATGCTGGAGCTGATCCCAGTGTCAGGGATGGACCGGGTGATGCCGGAGCCGATGCCGCTGATGCTGATCCCAGTGTCAGGGATGGACCGGGTGATGCTGGAGCCGATGCCGCTGATGCTGGAGCTGATCCCGGTGTCAGGGATGGACCGGGTGATGCCGGAGCCGATGCCGCTGCTGCCGGGGTCGCTCCGGGCGCCGCCGCCGCCCCCTCCTCGTCGCCATCCCCTCGGCCGCAGCCGCAGCCGCGGTGGCTCCGGAGCCGCTCCTGGAGCTGCCGCTTCTCCTCCTGGAGCCGCTCGAGGCGGCGCCGCAGCGCGGGCAGCGCCCGCACCTCCTCCTCCAACTCCCGCAGCCGCCCCAGCGCCGCCGCCATCTGCTCCCGCACCCCCCGCAGCGCCGCCGGCCCCGTCCCGGGCTCCTCCTCCGCTCCCCCGGGCCGCGGTCGGGCGCGGGGCTCCGGGTCCCGAGCGCCGCCGCCGCCGCCTCCCGCCCAGGACGCGCGGTGCAGGCGGCGCTTCACCGGCACCCGGCGCAGCGTCAGCCCCTGCTCGATGGCCTCCACGTAGCCGAGGAAGCCCAGGTCCAGGCGGTACCCGTACGCGGTCTCCAGCGTGTACCGCGCGTCCCCCGGAGCCGCTCCGGACGCTCCCGACCCCGACCGGCGGCGACCTACGGCAGCGCCGTGACAGCGGCACCGAACCCCCCCCCCGGCAGCGCAACCGCGACCCCCCCATAGTGAGGCTGCGCCTCCGCTCTTTCCAACCGCGATCCCCACACATCCCAACCGCGATCCCCCCCATAGTGAGGCTGCGCCCTTCTCTTTCCAACCGCGATCCCACACATCCCAACCGCGATCCCACACGTCCCAACCGCGATCCCCGCACATCCCAACCGCGATCCCCCCCATAGGGAGACTGCGCCTCCGCTCTTTCCAACCACGATCTCCACACATCCCAACCGCGATCCCCCCCATAGTGAGGCTGCACCCCTCTCTTTCCAACCGCGATTCCCCCGCATCCCAACCGCGATTTCAGCACATCCCAACCGGAATCCTCCCGCATCCCAACCGCGATCCCCGCACATCCCAACCGCGATCCCCACACATCCCAACCGCGATCCCCCCCATAGTGAGGCTGCGCCCCTTCTCTTTCCAACCGCGATCCCACACATCCCAACCGCGATCCTCACACATCCCAACCGCGATCCCCACACATCCCAACCACGATCCCCACACATCCCAACCGGGACACCCTCCCTACCCCGAATAGCAGCAGGAGCCGCCCACATCGCGCCCCCTCCCACCTTAATGCAAACCCAGGGACCCCCCCCATTGACCTCAGCCCCCCCGCCCCAACCAAAGCCCCTTCCCCATCCCTAACGGTACCCAAGGGACCAAACCCCCCTCTATGGCTCCAGGGACCCCCCCGGCCCCTCACCTGGGAACGCATCCGCAGGCAGGACCTGAGCCATGGCCGCAGCCTGTGGGGGGGGGACGGAGTCAGCGACGGGGACCCCCCCATCAGTCCCCATCCCCGTGTCCGCCCCATGGACACGGCCCCCCCAGTTCCCCTTTTCCCGGGGCCTCCGCCCATCCCAACCCCGGGACTTCGGGTCCCCCCCCCCGCGGTAACCGCGGCCATGGGGCCGGATGGGGGGGTCCCTGAGCCCGGGGGGGGGGGGGGGGACACGGACGCGCTCCCGATGCTCGTTCCCCCCCCCCGCCCCCATCGCCGCTGTTCCCCCTCCGGCGCCTCCTCGCCCGCAGATGGAAGCAATTAGGGGCGATGGCGGCTCCGGCACAGCCGCCCCATCGCGGCCCCACGGCCGCAGCGCGGTCCCGCGGCCCCATCCTCCCCGCGCCCCCCAAGGCCCCGTCCCCATTGCCCCACATCCGCCCCCCCGCAGCCCCGCGATCAGCGCCCAAAGGGACCGGGTCTGGGGGGGACCCCCCTCCCCCCCGTGACAAACGGCCCCCGTGGGGCCGAACCGAGCCCGGGGCCCCCCCCGAGACCCCCAAACCCCCCCCCCCCCCCCCCCCTCCATCCGCGCTCTCAGCGCCGCCGCCGCTCCGGTACCTCCCGCCCCGCTCCGCTCCCGCGCTGGCCACGCCCCTCCGGGGCACGCCCCCTCCGGCCACGCCCCTCTCCAAACTCCTCCCCTTCGCTGCAGACCACGCCCCCTCCCTCAACAGGCCACGCCCCCTCGGGAGGCCACGCCCCCCTCGGGCGCTATCGGCGCCTCTGATTGGCCGCCGTTTCCCTCCCAAACGGCCCCCGCGAACGTCCCTGCCGATCCCGCGCGTTTCCTCACGCTGATTGGTTCTGGCGCCTGTCACTCTAAAGAAGCTCCGCCCCCCACCCCGCGCAGACCAATCACCGTCCGCCCTCGCGGTCCGCCGCCCTCCGATTGGCCCCGTCCGCCGTCAGCGAGTCGCCCCCTCCTCCAATAGGAACTCGCGGAAGCCCCTCCCCCTCCCTTCCGATTCGCCCCCCAATCGCTCCCCGCCGCTCCCGCCCCCTTCCGATTGGCTCTTCCCTCCGCCAATCCCCTCCGCCCCCTCCCCCTCCCCGCCGTTCCCATTGGCCGTCAATCAACGCTTCTCCGCGCTCCCATTGGCTGCCCCCGGGCGCCGTGGGCGGGGCTCCCCGCGCGCCGTCCCAGCGTGCCCCGCGCGCTGTGTGGTGAGCGCGGCCCCGTTCCCGCGTCGCCGCCGCCGCCTTCGCCATTGCCATGGCCGAGTTCAGCGCCGCGGGGCCGCCGCCCGCAGCCGCTCCCCCCCCGGGGGGGCTCCGCCGCCCGCAGCCGCTTCCACCGCGGGGCCGCCGCCTCCGGCAGCGGGGGGCAGCGGTCCGGGTCCCGGCGGCGCCGGAGGAGGTGGAGGAGGAGGAGGAGGAGGAGGAGGGGGGGGGGGAGGCGAGCGGGCGCCCCCCCGCCGCTATCCGGAAGGACGCGTTCGCCGACGCGGTGCAGAGGGCCCGGCAGGTGAGGGGCCCGGCGGGGGGGGAGGCACCGGGAAGCGCCGGGGGCCCCCCCCTGCCCCCGCCGCGGCGCCGCGGCCCCTCCCCCACCCTCCTCCCGGTAAGGCCCCGCCCCCCCCCGGGGGGCGCGCGGGGTAACTGCACACCCCCCCCACCCCCACCCGCGACCTCACGTGACCCCGGGGGGGGGAGGGTGTTATCGGGGTGACCCCCCCCCTCCATAGTGAGTGTTTGGGGAGGGCTCTAACCCCCCCCCCCCCCCCCCCCCGCGATATGGGGATCCCCATTGATGGGGGCTGCGTGGAGGGAACCCCCCCCTCCTCCGGGCCTCAGAGAGGGGCTCCCCATTGATGTGGGGTCCAATGGGGGGGTTTGGGGCCTCCCCATTGATGTGGGGTCCAATGGGGGGGGTTTGGGGGCTCCCCGTTGATATGGGGATCAATGGGGGGGTTTGGGGGCTCCCCATTGATGTGGGGTCCAATGGGGGGGGTTTGGGGGCTCCCCATTGATATGGGGCCTATGGGGGGGGTTTGGGGCTCCCCATTGATGTGGGGTCCAATGGGGGGGGTTTGGGGGTGACCTTCTCCTCCTATGGGTGCTATAGGAGGGTTTTGGGGGTCCCCCCTCACTATGGGTCTCATCGCGGGGGTTCCTTTGGGATGTGGGGATTATGGGGGAGGTTTGGGGGGCTCCCCCCCCCACGTGTGTTACTCCCAGCAGTAATTGGGGGGGGGCTCCTGGCCCAGTGTGTGCCTTGAGGGGGGATTTTGGGGGGCCCCCCCCTTGCTATGGGGCTCACCCGGGCCGCCCTTCTTATGAGGCTTATGGAGAGCTTTTGGGGGGCTTTACCCCCATAGCGGGGGGCTCAAAGGATACTTGGGGGGGGCTGCTACAACAGGAAAGACCATGGCGGGGGGGGGGTGAAGGTGCTGGGGGGGCTCTTTTGGGGGTGCCCCCCCCCCCCCAGGCCCCAACCATTCCCTTTGCAGATAGCGGCCAAAATCGGGGGGACGCGGCTACGACGGTGAACAACAGCACCCCCGACTTCAGCTTCGGGGGGCAGAAACGGCAGTTGGAGGATGGCGGTAAGGGGGGGGCACCCCAAAAACGGGGGGGGCACCCCAAAAATGGGGGGTACCCCAACCCCCCCTTCTCCCTTTTTGGGGGGTGTCACTGACACTGTTCCTCCCCCCCCCCCCCCAGACCAGCCTGAGAGCAAGAAGCTGGCAGCACAGGGAGACTGTGAGTATGGGGGGGCTATGGGGGGCTACAGGGGGGCTGATGGGCGCCCCCCCCCCCCGGCCTCACTGGGGTTTGGTTCCATCCGCAGCACTCCCAGCCCCACTGGGACCCATCCACCCCCCACCCAGGTGAGACCAAGGAGGGGTTATGGGGGGGGTCCGGGGGGGGGTTTGGGGGTGCCTGACCCCCCCCTTTGCGTGTGCAGGTCGACGGTGACAGAGGAGTATCGTGTCCCTGATGGCATGGTGGGACTCAGTGAGTGGGGGGGGCGCGGGGGGGGCTGCGGGGGGGTCAGGGGGTTCCCCAATGACCCCCCCCATAATGGTCTCTTGTCCCCCATTCGCAGTCATTGGCCGCGGGGGGGAGCAGATCAATAAGATCCAGCAGGATTCGGGCTGCAAAGTACAGATCTCCCCAGGTGAGGGGGGGCGCGGGGGGGGTCAGAGCCCCCAGGTCCCAAAGAGACCCCCCCTTTCCTGCTGGGGGGGGTCCCGTTGGCTCCAACCCCCCCCCCGTTGGCCCATTGCAGACAGTGGTGGGTTACCGGAGCGCAGTGTGTCCTTGACGGGGTCCCCCGAGGCCGTGCAGTGAGTAGGAGCCTGTGCCCCCCCAACATACGTGCGCCCCCCCCCGAACACACGTGTGCCCCTCCAAACATGTGCCCCCCAAACATACGTGTGTCCCCTCCAACACACGTGTGCCCCTCCAAACGTGCCCCCCAAACATACGTGTGTTCCCCTGAACATGTGTGTGCCCCCCCAACACGTATGTGCCCCTCTAAACATGTGCCCCCCAAACATACATGTGCCCCCCAACATACGTGTGCCCCCCCTTGAACACACGTGTGCCCCTCCAAACATGTGCCCCCCAAACATACGTGTGTCCCCTCCAACATACGTGTGCCCCCTCCGAACACACGTGTGCCCCTCCAAACATGCCCCCAAACACACATGTGCCCCCTCCAACACACGTGTGCCCCCCCTGAACACACGTGTGCCCCTCCAAACGTGCCCCCCCAACATACATGTGCCCCCCTGAACATACGTGTGCCCCCCAAACATGCTTGTGCCCCCCCAAACACACGTGTGGCCCCTAGCAACATGTATGCGCGCCCTAAACACACCCGTCAGCCCCCTAACACATATGTGCCCCCCCGAACATGTGTGTGGTCCCCCCCGGAGCACACGTGTGGCTGCCAATAACACGTATGCGCCCGCTAAAAACACACGTGTGGGCTCCGTAACACGCGTGCCCCCCCCCAAAGCATTGCGCGTGCCCCCCGTAACGCGGACGCGGTCCCCAGAACACGCGTGCGCTCTCCAAATCACATGTAACCCCCCCCAAAACACATCTGTGCCCCCCCCGGCAGGAAGGCGAAGCTGATGCTGGATGATATCGTGTCGCGGGGCCGGGGGGGGCCGCCGGGGCAGTTCCATGACAACGCCAATGGGCAGAACGGGACAGTGCAGGAGATCATGATTCCCGCCGGGAAAGCCGGGCTGGTCATCGGCAAAGGCGGCGAGACCATCAAACAGCTCCAGGTACGGCGCGGGGGGGGCGCGGGGGGGGTGTGTGTGTTGTGTCCCCCCGCTCCTTTCTAACCCCCCCCCCATTGGCACCGCAGGAGCGAGCGGGGGTGAAGATGATCCTGATCCAAGACGGTTCCCAAAACACCAACGTGGACAAACCCCTGCGGATCATCGGGGACCCCTACAAAGTGCAGGTGGGGGTCTGTCCGTCCCCCCCCGCATAAAGACCCCCCCCCTCCTCCAGGACCACCCCCCCCCCTCTGACCCCCCCTTTGTGCCCCATAGCAAGCCTGTGAGATGGTGATGGACATCCTCCGCGAGCGCGACCAGGGCGGCTTCGGCGACCGCAACGAGTACGGGTCCCGCATCGGCGGCGGCATCGACGTGAGTCCTGGGGGGGGGGCCCCCCCCCGTGGTGTGTGGGGTGGGGGGGCCCCCCCCCTCCCAAGCCCAGCCGCTCATTGAGCTCCCCCCTCCCTCCCGGCCCCGCTTCAGGTGCCGGTGCCGCGGCACTCGGTCGGCGTCGTCATTGGCCGCAGTGGGGAGATGATCAAGAAGATCCAGAACGATGCTGGGGTGCGGATACAGTTCAAGCAAGGTCAGGCCAAGTGCCCCCCCCCCCCCCCCACTTCATTGGGGGTTTGGGGGGAGCCCCATGGTGGTCAACCACTTCCCCCCCCATAACATTTAACCCCCCCTAATGCTTAATTCTATTCCCTCCCTTGGTGTTTGACCCCCCCACACTGTTCACCTGCACCACGTGGTTTAAACCCTGTCCCCCCCACGTTAAACCCTCCCTATGCTTTTTAACCCCCCCCATACTGATTCACTGCGTTCCCCCCCACTGATGCTGCCCCCCCATACCGTTTAACCCCCCCGCTGATTAATCCTATTCCCCCCACTGATGCTGCCCCCTCATACTGTTTAACCCCCCCATACTGATTTGCCCTATTCCCCCCCACTGATGCTGCCCCCCCCATACCGTTTAACCCCCCCCTCCTGTGTGTGTCCCCCCCCCAGACGACGGGACGGGCCCGGAGAAGATCGCTCACATCATGGGCCCCCCCGAGCGCTGCGAACACGCTGCCCGCATCATCAACGACCTCCTGCAGAGCCTGCGGGTAGGGGGGGGGCGGCCCGGGGCTCCCCGCGCCCCCGGGGGGGACCGCCCGCCCCTGACACCTCCCTTCCCCCCGCAGAGCGGCCCCCCGGGGCCCCCGGGGCCGGGGCTGCCCCCGGGGGGGCGGGGGCGCGGGAGGGGCCAGGGCACTTGGGGCCCCCCCGGGGGCGAGATGACCTTCTCCATCCCCACGCACAAGTGTGGGTTGGTCATCGGGAGAGGTAAGTGGGGACCCCCCCTTTAGGTGCCAGCACCCCCCCATGTAACACATTCCCCCCCCCCAAACCCCCCCCCTGTGTGCGTGTGCCCCCCCCGCAGGTGGGGAGAACGTCAAAGCCATCAACCAGCAGACGGGGGCCTTTGTGGAGATCTCCCGGCAGTTGCCCCCCAATGGGGACCCCAACTTTAAGCTCTTCATCATCCGCGGCTCCCCCCAGCAGATCGACCACGCCAAGCAGCTCATCGAGGAGAAGATCGAGGTCTGGGGGGGGGGCACCCCAAAACCACCCCCTTTGTACCCCCCCCCCGTCATCACCTCCGTGCGCTCACCCCGCTCCCTTCCGCAGGGGCCGCTCTGCCCCGTGGGGCCAGGACCAGGCCCGGGGGGGCCACCGGGTCCCGCTGGCCCCATGGGGCCCTTCAACCCCGGACCCTTCAACCAGGGCCCCCCCGGCGCACCCCCCCAGTGAGTAGTGGTGGTTAATGGGGGCTAAAGAGTGTGGGGGTGTGTGCGCCCCCCCCCTTTTGCACTCCACTCACCCCCTTTCTTCACAGCCCTGGAGGCCCCCCCCCACACCAGTACCCCCCACAGGGCTGGGGCAACACCTACCCCCAATGGCAGCCACCGGCCCCCCATGACCCCAGTGAGTATAAACACCACCCCCCCCCCGTTTTGGGGTGTCCCAGCCCCATCTCACCCCCTGGTTTTGGGGTGCCCCCCCCCAGGTAAAGCAGCCGCGGACCCCAACGCCGCCTGGGCCGCCTATTACTCGCACTACTACCAACAGCCCCCGGGGCCGGTCCCGGGGCAGCCCCCGGCCCCCACCGCCCCCCCTGTGCAGGGGGAGCCCCCCCAGCCCCCCCCCACCGGTCAGTCCGACTACACCAAGGCCTGGGAGGAGTACTACAAGAAAATAGGTGAGTGCCCCCCAAAACCGGCGGGGGGGCCCCAACATAAACACCACCCCCCCCACCATGGTCTCTGCTGCCATCCCCAAACCCCCTCTATCCCCCCCCCAAAGGGGTTTGGGGGGGTCCCGGACCCTCTTTAAGCTGACCCCCTTGTTTGTGTGTGTCCCCCCCCCCAGGACAGCAGCCCCAGCAACCCGGGGCCCCCCCCCAGCAGGATTACACGAAAGCCTGGGAGGAATATTACAAGAAACAAGGTAATTACCCCCCCAGCACCCCATAAATGGGGGTGCCCCCCCCGCACCCCATAAACGGGGCTGCCCCCCACCCCACAAAAGGGGGTGCCCCCCCCCTCACGCTGCCCCTGTTGCCCCCACAGCAGCGCAGGTGGCCACGGGGGGGGGTCCCGGTGCCCCCCCCGGCCCCCAGCCCGACTACAGCGCCGCATGGGCTGAGTACTACCGGCAGCAGGCAGCCTACTATGGGCAGACCCCGGGGGCCGCCGGGCCCGCGCCCCCCCCCACGCAGCAGGGACAGCAGGTACCGACCCCCCCCCGCACCCCCATGGGCCCCCTGAGCTCATAGAGCCCTATGGATCCCCACAGAGCCCTATAGAGCTCCCGTAGACGCCTATAGAGCCCCCATAGACCCATATGGATCCCCATAGATCCCTATAGAGCCCCCATAGACCCATATGGATCCCCATAGATCCCTATAGAGCCCCCATAGACCCATATGGGTCCCCATAGACCCCTATAAAGCCCCCATAGACCCATATGGTTCCCCATAGACCCCTATAGAGCCCCCATAGACCCATATGGATCACCGTAGACCCCTATAGAGCCCCCGTAGACCCCCCCAACCCCACTGGGATCCCATGGGACCCCCACCCACTGCCCCAAGCCCCCCCCAAACACTGGGACCCCCCCCCCTTGGCCATTGCCCCCCCTCCCCATTTCCCTTGAGCCCCCCCCACTCCATAATAGGCCATCCTGGGATCCCCCCAAAACCCCTTTGGGGCCCCCCCAATGGCTCCGGGGGGGTCAGTGCTGCCTCCCCTTAACCCCCCCTCTTTCCTCTGCCCCCCCCAGGCTCAGTGAACCGAATGTGAAGCCCCCGTCTGTGACCCCCCCTTTTGTTTTTGAGGAGCGGTCGGGGCGAGCGGCCCCCCCAAAACCCACCCCCCCCAGAACCCACCCCATAGAAGGGGGGGGGGTCTCACCTTTTCCCACCCCATTGGGGGGGGGTGTCCCTGTTTTTTCCCTCCCCCAAACCCACCCTCTTGGGGGGGTCCCCCCCTTTTCTTTTCCCCCCCCAAACCCAACTCAATGGGGGGGGGGGTCCCCCAAACCCACCCATTGTGAGGGGTTCCTCTTTCCCCCCTCAAACCCAACTCAATGGGGGGGGGTGTCCCCCAAACCCACCCCATTGTGAGGGGGTTCCTCTTTCCCCCCCTCAAACCCAACTCAATGGGGGGGTGTCCCCCAAACCCATCCCATTATTGGGGGGGGGGGTCCACCTTCCCCCCCCCCCACCGCTCACAAAGGCCCCGGTCGCCCCCCAGCCCCCGGGGAGCCCCCGGCCCCCCCCGCTCGTGGGTAAATGGAACATTCCTGAGAGCCGCCGGAGCGGGGACCCCCCCTCCCCCCGCCACAATGGTTGCTCCCAACGCGGAGCCCGGATCCTCCCCGCCCCCCCCCCGCTCCCCTCCCCTCCCCCCCCCGGACGCTCGGTTTTTACTTTTTACCGCTTGTTTTTAACTTCACAAATAAACGAGAATGAAAAAGGACCCCCGCGCCCCTCCCCCGCTGTGTTCTGGGGGGAAAAAAGGGGATTTTGGGGCGGGGGGGAGGGGGCGGCCGCCGCTGTTGCTATGGTAACGCCGGGGGGGGGGGGGGGGAGGCGGAGCTTCCGGCGCTGTGAAGGGAACTTCCGGTCCTGCGCAGTGCCGCGGTGTGAGCCCCGGGCGGAGTGAGGCGGCGCGGCGCGGTGCGGCCTCGGGGGCTTCATAGGGGTCTATGGGGGATCTATAGGGGTCTATGGGGCTCTATAGGGGTCTGTGGGGATCTATAGGGTCTGTGGGGGGCTCCATAGGGGTCTATGGGGATCCATAGGGGTCTGGGGGGGCTCTATAGGGGTCTATGGGGGCTCCATAAGGGTCTGGGGGGGCTCTATAGGGGTCTATGGGGGATCTATAGGGGTCTATGGGGCTCTATAGGGGTCTGTGGGGATCTATAGGGGTCTGTGGGGGCTCTATAGGGGTCTATGGGGGATCTATAGGGGTCTGTGGGGGCTCTATAGGGGTCTGTGGGGGCTCTATAGGGGTCTATGGGGGATCTATAGGGGTCTGTGGGGGCTCTATAGGGGTCTGTGGGGGCTCCATAGGGGTCTATGGGGGCTCCATAGGGGTCTATGGGGGCTCTATAGGGGTCTATGGGGGCTCTGTAGGGGTCTGTGGGGCTCTATAGGGGTCTGTGGGGGCTCCATAGGGGTCTATGGGGGGGGCTCTATAGGTGTCTATGGGGGCTCTATAGGGGTCTATGGGGGCTCTATAGGGGTCTATGGGGGCTCTATAGGGGTCTGTGGGGTCTCCATAGGGGTCTGTGGGGGATCTATAGGGGTCTGTGGGGGCTCCATAGTGGTCTGCAGGGCTCTATAGGGGTCTATGGGGCATCTATAGGGGTCTATGGGGCTCTATAGGGGTCTGTGGGGATCTATAGGGGTCTGTGGGGGCTCCATAGGGGTCTGGGGGGGCTCTATAGGGGTCTATGGGGATACATAGGGGTCTATGGGGGCTCCATAGGGGTCTATGGGGGCTCTATAGGGGTCTATGGGGGCTCTGTAGGGGTCTGTGGGGCTCTATAGGGGTCTGTAGGGGCTCCATCGGGGTCTATGGGGGGGCTCTATAGGTGTCTATGGGGGCTCTATAGGGGTCTATGGGGGCTCTATAGGGGTCTGTGGGGTCTCCATAGGGGTCTATGGGGGATCTATAGGGGTCTGTGGGGGGCTCCATAGTGGTCTGCAGGGGCTCTATAGGGGTCTATGGGGGATCTATAGGGGTCTGTGGGGCTCTATAGGGGTCTGTGGGGATCTATAGGGGTCTGTGGGGGCTCCATAGGGGTCTGGGGGGGCTCTATAGGGGTCTGTGGGGGCTCCATAGGGGTCTGTGGGGGCTCTATAGGGGTCTATGGGGGCTCCATAGGGGTCTGGGGGGCTCTATAGGGGTCTGTGGGGGCTCCATAGGGGTCTGTGGGGCTCCATAGGGGTCTGGGGGGGCTCCATAGGGGTCTGGGGGGGCTCTATAGGGGTCTATGGGGGATCTATAGGGGTCTATGGGGCTCTATAGGGGTCTGTGGGGATACATAGGGGTCTGTGGGGGCTCTATAGGGGTCTCTGGGCTCCATAGGGGTCTCTGGGGGATCTATAGGGGTCTATGGGGCTCCATTGGGGTCTGTGGGGGCTCCATTGGGGCCTATAGGTGCTCAATAGATCTGGGAGGTCTCTGTCTATAGGGGCCGTGGGCCCGGGCAGCACCTCCCCCCTTCCACCGCTCTCCAGGACCCCCTGAGCCTCATTCGGAAGCACCGGAGAGTGCCCCCCCCCCCCGCCATGGCCGCGCTGGTGAGGGGGGGGGACCCACGGGGACCCCCAACACCCCCCTCCCCAGAGCCTCCCCCCCATCTCCCTGTGTCCCCATAGGGCTCCAGCAGCCAAATGGTCACCGAGTACGTGGTGCGGGTGCCCAAGTGAGTGCAGGGGGGGCTCGGGGGGGCCCGGGGGAGTTTGGGGGGGTCCGGGGGTGCCAATGCCGGGTTGTGCCCCCCCAGGAACACCCCCAAGAAGTACAACATCATGGCCTTCAATGCGGCCGACAGGGTGAACTTCAGCACCTGGCACCAGGTGGGGGGCACGGGGTGGGGGGAGTGGGGCAGCGGGATACAGGGATGGGGGGCATGGACAATGGGGGATACAGGGATGGGGGGAGTGGGGCAGTGGGATACAGGGATGGGGGGCATGGACAATGGGGATACGGGGATGGGGGGCATGGACAATGGGGGATACGGGGATGGGGGGCATGGACAATGGGGGATACGGGGATGGGGGGAGTGGGGCAGTGGGATACAGGGATGGGGGACATGGACAATGGGGGATACGGGGATGGGGGAGTGGGGCAGTGGGATACGGGATGGGGGACATGGACCATGGGGGCATATGGGGATGGGGGGACATGGGATGCGGGAAAACAGGAGGAATATGGGAATGGGGGGCAATGGGATAGCGGAATACGGGGATGGGGGGACGTGGGGTGAGGGAGCACAGGGGGAGCGTGGGGATGGGGGAGTTTGGGGCCGGGCTGTGACGTTGGCGACGCTGCCGTAGGCGCGCATGGAGCGGGACCTGAGCAACAAGCGGATCTACCAGGACGAGGAGCTGCCCGAGAGCGGCGCCGGCAGCGAATTCCATCGGCGGCTGCGGGAGGAGGCGCGGCGCAAGAAGTACGGGATCATCCTGCGGGAATTCCGCGCCGAGGACCAGCCCTGGCTGCTGCGCGTCAACGGCAAGGCCGGCAGGAAGTGAGGCGGGAGCGCGGCGGGATAGGGATGGGATAGGGATGGGGACAGGGATGGGGATGGGGACAGGGATGGGGATGGGGACAGGGATGGAGAGGACGTGGAGGCCTGATGGGATGGGGATGGGCATGGAAACAGGGAGGGGGATAGGCTGGGAATGGGGATAGAGAGGTCGATGGATACGGGAGGGACGTGGGATGGACACAGGAAGGGCATGGGATGAACACGGGATGGACATGGGAAGGGCATGGTATATGGGAAGGGCATGGGATGGACACGGGGTGGACATGGGAAGGCCATGGGATGAACATGGGATGGACACGGGAAGGACACGGGACGGACACGAGATGGACATGGGATGGACACGGGAAGGGCATGGGATGGACACGAGATGGACACGAGATGGACACGGGATGGACACGGGATGGACACGGGAAGGACATGGGATGGACACGGGATGGACACGGGATGGACACGGGATGGACATGGGATGGACACGGGATGGACACGGGAAGGACATGGGATGGACACGGGATGGACACGTAATGGACATGGGATGGACACGGGAAGGGCATGGGATGGACACGGGAAGGGCATGGGATGGACATGGGATGGACACGGGAAGGCCCCGCGCTGCCCCTGCAGGTTCCGGGGCGTGAGGAAGGGCGGTGTCACAGCGAACGCCTCCTATTACATCTTCACCCAATGCCCCGACGGTGCCTTCGAGGCCTTCCCCGTGCAGCATTGGTTCAACTTCACCCCCTTGGCCAAGCACCGCACCCTCACCGCCGAGGAGGCCGAGGAGGAGTGGGAGAGGTGGGGGGGCCCCGGGGGCACATGGCCCCCCCTCCCCATTGTTCCCCCCTCCCCATTGTTCCCCCCTCCCCATTGTGCCCCCCTCCCCATTGTGCCCCCATCCCCAGTGTGCCCCCCTCCCCATTGTGCCCCCTCCCCATTGTGCCCCCATCCCCATTGTTCCCCCCATCCCCATTGTGCCCCCATCCCCAGTGTGCCCCCATCCCCGTTGTGCCCCCCCCAGGCGGAACAAGGTCCTGAACCACTTCAGCATCATGCAGCAGCGGCGCCTGCGGGACCAGGACGAGGAGGATGAGGAGAAGGAGAAGGCGGCCAAGAAGAAAGGGGGGGAGCTGCGCATCCACGACCTGGAGGACGACCTGGAGCTGAGCTCCGAGGGCAGCGAGGGCAGCGAGGGCGAGGGTGAGCCCACGGGGGGGGCCATGGGGGGGGGGGTCACACAATGGGGGTGGGACCCCCCCAGGCTCATCCCTCGCTCAGGGAGAAGGCGCCGAGGCCAAAGAAGGCGGCGCCGGGGGGGAAGAAGAAGAAGAAGAAGAAGAGCTCCGAGGACGAAGCCTTCGAGGACAGCGACGACGGCGACTTCGAGGGGCAGGAGGTGGATTATATGTCCGATGAGTCCAGGTGGGGGCCGTGGGGGGGTCCCCATCGCGGGAGGGGGGGGGGCCATTGCTGCGCCCCCCCTCACCCAACCCTGCTCTCCCTCAGCAGCTCCGTGGAGGAGGAGGTGGGGAAGGCGAAGGTGACCAAGGAGGATGAAGGCCCCAAAGGTGGGGATGGGAATGGGGGGGGACTACACGCAAGGGACGCCCCATTCTCCGGGGGGGGGCACTGTGTGTCTGTCGCTGTGTCCCCATTGTGCCCCCCCCCAAAAGGCATCGATGAGGCCAGCGAGAGCAGCGAGGACAGTGAGGAGGAGAAGGCGGCCGAGGAGAAGGAGGAGGAAGAGGAGAGAAACCGACCCCAACGCCACAGGAGAAGAAGAAGAAGAAGGGTGAGGACCCCCCCCATGACCCCCCCCCGGGGGCGCTTTTGGGCTGAAACCACCCAGAATCAGCCCCTGGCACTGTGTCCCCCCTCCGCAGACAGCAGCGATGAGTCCCAGACCTCAGAGGAGAGCGACATCGACAGCGAGACCTCATCCGCGCTCTTCATGGCCGTAAGGGGCCCCCATCACATGGGGGGGGTCCCCATTGCCGGGGGTCTCCCCTGACCCCCTCTGTGCCCCCCCCATAGAAGAAGAAGACCCCCCCGAAGCGGGAGCGCCGCGGCTCAGCCACCAGCTCCCGCGGGAACAGCCGCCCGGGGACCCCCACCGAGCCCCCCCCAGCACCGGCAGCACCCTGCGGGCAGCGGCCTCCAGGCTGGAGCAAGGTGGGGGGGGCCGGGGGGGGGTGAAAGGGCCCTGTGTGTCCCTATGGGCTGAGGGGGGGGTCCCTCTGCATCCCCCCCCCCTCCCCCCCCAGGGGCTGAAGGGGGGGGCAGTGAGTTGGGGTCTCCCCATGACCCCCCCTGCCCCCCCCCAGGGCGCCGCATCCCCCCAGAGCCACCGGCGGCCAAAAGGCTGAAGCTA
>JAQZCJ010000200.1:0-22385 GCA_028858755.1 Ara ararauna
AAATGACTGCTGCTGCTGAACCCATGACACTTATATATTTTGTTCCTGGTTTGGAGATTAGCATTTTATTATCTGTAAAATTGCACATTGCATTTGTTGGAATGGTTTGTAATAAGCAAGAATTCCAGTGGCCAAACATTTGTGTACTTAGGGGTGACTGAAAAATACTCATGATCATTCCTCTAGATCTCTATTTTGCAACTCAGAGGAGAAGTCTATTCAGAAAAGAGAATGGGCAAGTGTAGCTGTGACAAAAGACAGCAGGATTGCTTGCTTTGTCTCTTTTTCTCAGACCTGTCAGAACCAGCTGTGACTGTGCTCCTTAAGAAGGAGATGAGGGGGGGAAAAAAGATGGAAGGGGTTGCTACCAGTTAACAAGGCTGCCTGGAATATCATTGTACATGTCACTGGTGATCTCTCTAACTGAGGGGTGATATGAAATCCAGCTAGTCATCTCAGGTTTTGCAATTCATCTATGCCATTGTCTTACCTTCTGAGTATGCAGAAATGGCTGGAAAGAAGCAGCTGAAAAAGTAAGGTGAAGTGACAGAGTGCAACTGTTTCCCATGGCAAAAAAAAAAAAAAGGCGAAAAAAGACATAATGTCTCCTTTTACTCAGATTCTGTCCTGACTGTCATGTGCATAGCTGTGATACCTTTTTCTCTTCATTGCTCTTTTCATCAAAAAAACTGAACTCCCTGCTTCTCTGGAGCACATACCTAAGGAGAGATTGTTTTTCAATTAGAAGCATATTCTGCTCTTTTATCCTCTGCAAAAAACAGAGTTTGTTTTCCCTCTGTTTGTCAATCAACATAAAAAATAAAGGTGTGGTTTTCGTATTTTTTTTTTTTTTCTCCACCTTTTCTTAGTGCACTGGAAACAAATAAGAAGATGGAAAGCTCCAGGCAGTTTTAATGTGGAGGAATGCAATGCTGATGTAAAGCTGCAGCAGATGTATGCCTTAATTACATGCGAATGAATAGACAGGCACATTTAAGTGAGCAGCTCTGAGGGTGTGGAAAGAAGAGGAAAGATGGGGAAATAAAAAGACTTTGATGTTGCCTGGGTAGCTTTAAGCATTTTTCTGACTGTTTCTGTTTCTTGTATCCATACTGGATTTTCCCATCAGTGTGTGGCAGCAGATCATTTTGTATCTTGCAAGTAAAGTGAGAGGAACTGAAACATTATTCTTCCCTCAACCATCCTTCAAATTGCTTCACGTCTTCAACTCCAGGGGAGAGCTTGCAAACCTGAAGCAGCAGAGATCCATGAAGCAAAAGTTACGGCAAATATTAGGTGTTGGAATTATGAAGAAAGTCAAGGGATAAACCGGAGAATACAGAAGGTGCTCTGGACTTGGAAGGAACAGGTAAAGAGTACAAGCAGAGATGAGAGCAGTGTGAAACAAGGTGCAGAGACAGGAAAAACAAGAAATTAATTCAGGCACTGAGAGTATAGACTGGAATGAACTGGGCTGCAATAGTTAGGGTTGGAAAGGACCTTAAGATCATTTAGTTCCAACTCCCCTGCCATGGGCAGGGACACCTCCCGCTAAACCATGCCACCCAAGGCTATGTCCAACCCAGCCTTGAACGCCACCAGGGATGGAGCATTTACAGCCTCCCTGAGCAACCCAATCCAGTGCCTCACCACCCTCACAGGAATGAACTTCTTCTTTATATCCAATCTAAACTTTCCCTCTTTAAGTTTGAACCCGTTACCCCTTGTCCTATCTCTACAGTCCCTAATGAAGAGTACCTCCCCTCTATCCTTATAGGGCCCCTTCAGATATTGGAAGGCTGCTATGAGGTCTCTATGCAACCTTCTCTTCTCTAGGCTGAACAGCCCCAACTTTCGCAGCCTATCTTCATACGGGAGGTGCTCCAGTTCCCTGAAAATCCTCGTGGCCCTCCTTTTGTTATAAATGATCAAAGTCCAATTATAAAGTCAAAGGTAATTTATTGTAATTTAATATAAAGAGGTAATAAGCAAAGCAGCGCTGGGTGCGCGGGTAGTCACTGCTCCACCAACACGCACACTAGGGAAGTGACAATGTACTATATTTATTGTACCACGGTATGCATATTCATTCAGGTGTCGCAACATGTAAATTTTCCTTTGCTTTGTATTACAATTAGTTTCGCAACACTGTTCCGCATGCGCACTGCCTCCTGGTGGTCTTGGGCAGGGGTCCTGGGATGAAGTAAGGGTCTTCCTCGTTGCTGCACTTTTCACCTCAGTGGGATTGGCGCATGCTCAGTTCATTTCTTTTTGATCTCATCATTTCTGTATTGGTTCGTACTAGTCCTCCCGGATGCGTTCTATTCTTTATCGGTGAAACAGGATATTGTGATTTGACATTTACAAATTATTACTTGTTTTAGGATCGCTCAAGCATCTCGTACCAGCCTTGCTCAATAAGCGAGTTAACAATTATAAGTGAATTAACAATTAGCAATCTCTCATAATCAGCAAATTCATAGTTTACATTTATTACAATTTGGACTTGATCCAACAGTTCCATGTCCTTTTTATGTTGAGGACACCAGAACTGCACGCAACGCTCCAAGTGAGGTCTCACAAGAGCAGAGTAGAGGGGCAGGATCACCTCCCTCAACCTGCTGGTCACGCTCCTTTTGATGCAGCCCAGGATACGGTGGGCTTTCTGGGCTGCGAGCGCACACTGCCGGCTCATGTTCATTTTCTCATTGACCAAAACCCCCAAGTCCTTCTCTGCAGGGCTGCTCTGAATCTCTTCTCTGCCCAACCTGTATGTGTGCCTGGGACTGCTCTGACCCTGGTGTAGGGCCTTGCACTTGGCATGGTTAAACTTCATCAGGTTGGCATCAGCCCACCTCACAAGCGTGTCAAGGTCCCTCTGGATGGCATTCCTTCCCTCCAACGTATCAACTGAACTACACATCTTGGTGCCATTGGCAAACTTGCTGAGGGCACACTCAATCCCACTGTACAAGTCACCAGCAAAGATGTTGAACAAGATCTGTCCCAACATCGATCCCTGAGGGACACCACTCATTACTGTCTCCAACTGGACATTGAAGTAATTAATAATCTCAGCCTTCTTCAAATCCTGGGTGGCCAGTTCTCCTGGTAGCTTCCGGAGAGGAACCACTTTGTCCCTAGTCTGTCTTTTATTCTCAACGTACCTATAGAATCCCTTCCTGTTATCTTTCACAACCCTAGCCAAGATTAATTCTAACTGGGCCTCATCTTTCCTAACCTGTTCCCTAGCTTCCCAGACAATCACCTTTGACCATACCGGTAAACTGGTGTGCAGAATGGCTGACCAAAACCAGCATAAATACGCAAGACTAAGAATATCTGAGAAGTAGGGTTAGGGAGGCATGTCTAAAAGAAAACTAAATTTTGTCAGCTAAAACCACCAGAGACACATGGCATAGTAATAACAGTGATGATAGGTTTAAACACTTGCCGTGATGCTCATTGAGAGAAACACATATACTATTCATTCCATATAAATCTCCATGGATGTATTTTTTTAGGGTAGTTCAATATCTAAAACCAGGGAATTTTCATTGCCTGTCTTCAGTGCAGCATTACAAATCTTATTTATCCCTGGCAGGGGGTTTGGAACTAGATGATCTTAAGGTCCTTTCCAACCCTAACTATTCTATGATTCTATGATTTATGGACTAAAAGGAGCTGTAGTCTCTGCTGTATTCCCAAAAAGAGGCTTTTTCTTTCCTGGAGTTTATGCAGATGATGAAGATTGCAGATCTTGTGTATGGTATACCCTGCAAATCCCTGTAGAGACCATGTCACTTGCCAAGGCAGTGAGAGCAGTCTCAGAGGAGAACTTCAGCAGAAGGAGATACTGGTGAGCACACAAAGGTTTTCTTCACAGAGGACTGAGGGTCAGAGGCTCTGTTTTGGAGAATTTGTTTTCATTTTCTCAAATAGGCAATAGAAAGTTTTGTGCATATCCTTTGTGGTCTGCAGCAACAGACCTTACTGGTGAGGTGGGGATTCGGAGACGCAAGTCCTGTCTCAGATGTGGATTGCAGGCAGAAATAGTTGTTGACCTTGTGCTTCTAGGGATGCATGCTGATGAAGTACAAGTAGTATTTCTTTGTTAGTTCTTTGGAAATATATTTTGATTTACTTCTGTGGAAATATATTCTAATGTGGGTTCTAAGTGCTCGCACTGATAGACAGGAAGACCAGAGTGTCTTTCTATTTGTCTGACTGCCTTGCCTGCCTGCCTGTTTATTTGCCTTTTGATCTATCTACATTTTTTAATCTTCCAGTCATTCAGACAGCCTGTCTCTTCTGCTAAATGGGGACTCCACTTCTTAACAGCCTGTCTGTTTGAAGCCAGTACTGACTTCAAACAGTATACCAAAGGAGTTTTATTCTTGATAACAAACCAACATTTTTATACTTCACAATGAATGAAGATCTCAGTGCACTTTGTAAAACACCTAACCTCAAACACACCCTCTCCTTCCCCTTCCACTGAATTAGCATCTACCTATGGCACTAATACCACCTTGCAAATTTTGGAGCAGGGAGTACCTCTGCATATTCTGAGGCTGACTTTTGGCCTTTCAGGGGGCAGAAGGAGCTCCGGGGTCTTATGCTCAAAAAGGATATGGTGACAAATGTCGTGCAGGATATTTATATCTGGTATTGGGTAAAAAAAGCCAGGAGGTCTAGAGAAAAATCAAGAACTAGCTGGTAAACCAGGGCTACATCCTCTGTTGCCTGACACCATGGCATTGACGCACATCTGGTTTCCTCACCCCTGCCTGACTTACAGTGTTCAGAGTCTCACAAACCTGAAGTGCAGTGTCATGTGGTGGGAGGGCTAAGGACACATGTGGCAGATACTGACTTGCAGGCGTAAACTATCCTACACAGGATTTCGAGGCACGTTGTTTTTTTTTACTAAAGTAAAAATATCTAGTAGAATGTATGTCACATATTTATCATGTCTTGAATGATAAATATGTGACACATTTATCATGTAGATACGATAAATGTCACAGTAAATACATTGCATTCAAGAAGAACATAGCTAGTATACTTAGCTAAAATATTTATGTAACACTCATTTTGTATATGTTATAGTACCTAATCTTGTCCATATAGAACTTCCTAATAACTATTAATGAGTCACCAAAATTTTACTACAGCCTCCATTGCTGCATTACTACATTCTTCTTTGTTAATGATACTTCTTTTCTGAAAAAGTCTTTTATTTGTGTTTACTACTTAGTATCAAACTCTGACAGTTCATAGAAGTGATCTGGCAAAAAGACAGATATTACAATGTATTGGCTACTGCTAAGTAAGCTAAGTCACCTGTGCTTATTAATCCTGTGGTTTCAATTAGTATCATTCATTTTTCAGCAGAGTGAAAAAAAAACCCCAAGCTAGTCGTCTGTACAGATACATTGCAGGTAACAGAAATCCACTGTTTAAAAAAACATTTTCCCATCTCCCATCATCCCCAGGCCCTTTATCAAATGTGTAGGGAAGAAACCAAGAAAGAAGTAGCAAACTAATTGATTGCTATATCTTTTCTCCTCCTCCTTTTTCTCTGGAATTTTCACAGCTGATCCATGCCTAATGCCAAAGAGGTACCTGTGATATTGTCTTGTGGGAAAAGCAGAGTGACTATTGCAAAACTAATGCATTTTGTCTGTAAGGGAAATAAAATCTATAAACATAGAATCATAGAATAGTTAGGGTTGGAAAGGACCTTCAGATCATCTAGTTCCGATTCCCCTGCCACGGGCAGGGACACCTCACACTAAACCATGCCACCCAAGGCTATGTCCTACCCGGCCTTGAACACCGCCAGTGATGGAGCATTCACAACTTCCCTGGGCAACCCAGTACAGTGCCTCACCACCCTTACAGTAAAGAATTTCTTCCTCATATCCAATCTGAACTTCCACTGTTTAAGTTTGATGATTTAAAAAATCTGCCAGAGAAAAAGAACAAACTGGGATCCTTCTAGGAACTTCATCTTCAGCCAGAATCATTTGTGTTCTATTTAAAAATGCAGAAGGAGCATAGTGTTTGTTCCAGTATTTTACTGAAGAGATTTAATGGTCCACAGTTCAATTTGAAGTGGAAGTATTCCTGAAATAATTGTTTATAAAGTCTTTTTGAGACCAAAGTCGATAACTATGGGCCTTTGGAGATGCAGCAATTGATTACCTGTCCAAGCCAATGAGCATTAAAACCCAAAGAGATTCAGAAGTGCATTTCACTGTTACAAAACCTCACCCCTGAGACCACTGACGCACATTCACTGGTACATGGTGAAGTTCAGTATATAAATAAAACACCTTGTTCTGAGACCTAATTGAAGTCTTGTAACATCCAGAAAACTGTAAGTTAACACCTTTTGTGATAGTGGTGGCATGCCTGGATTTGTACCTTCAGTGCATGTCTCAGTGCATGATGGGCATAAAATATATGAGATTTTGGAGGTGCTTATTCCTTTGTCTGCTAACACTGTCGCCCTTTGTCTTCTCAAAACTCTTTTTAAACTGAAGAGCTCTGCCAGCAGTATACAAGAATCGCTCCTTTTCCTCTAAAATGAAGTCAATTACTTTGTAATTCTCTGAAAGGCGGGAGCTGTTTAGGAGAGTCAATAGTTTATGACTGAAAACAAGAAAGAGCAGTGCTCAATTAAAGCTGCGTACGACAAATAAACTGTAAGTGGCAGAAACTGGGACTAAGCAGGGGAAGGAGTTGATTCAATCTTTTGGAAAATAAAAAACACTTTGAGGAAATTGCTAATTTTATGTATCTAGGATTTAGGTTTTGCATCTTATCTGAGGCGCATTATTTATTAACACTAAGTTGAGGGATTGTTGCGCTAACTGAAATGGAAGTGGATAATTTCTTGGAAATCCAATCTCATTACTTGAATTTAATTTCCTTTTCTGCTGAATCTCATATCTGAGTCCTGATGATTAAACAAGATTTCATTATACTGGAACTCAATAGGTCTTCTAATTCTGAACCTTAATTCAGTGTCTGCTGTACCTAACCTGAACATACCCACCGTCCCTGAAAGGCATTTGACTAACTGTTGTCTATAAAAATACTTCAGGGGATGGAGATTTCAGAGTCCTGGATGACAATACTTTAAAGTACCACTGATGTCCAAGCAACATTTCCCTATCATGATCCCTTCCGGAATTTCATATATGCAATGTCTGTGAACTATGTAGCCCGTGCCAATAAATGTCATGCCTAAAGAATGTCCCCACAATAAAGTACATGAGCTGCACCGCTGCTCAAAGCACACTTTAAAAGTTCTGTGTTATAAAAGTATCAAATTTTCTGCACAGTACTGACCTGTATTCACCTACTTCTGGTTTCTCTTTAACTTTTAGCAATAATAAGCACATAACCATAACCACTCTTGTTTTTTTGAGAGATGGAGTGAAGTTTTCTTTGTTCCTGTAAGAAGGGTAATGATGTAAGAAAATAAGTATTGTAATAGCTAACTTCAATATGAGGCCATCAAGTATTTTGTGGTGCTTTTTTTTCTGGGTGGGGGGAAGATAACTTTGTGGTGCATGATGTGTGAGTTTGGAAATCTTACAAAATATGTAGCTGAGATCCACCCATCTTTTTAAAAAGGGAACAAGGACAGTCTGGGCTATGGGCTTGTCAGCCTCCTCTTTCACCTCCAAAAAAGTTGTTGACCTTGTTCTGATGATATAATGTGTTTCTAAGGACACAATGTACTAGAAGGTAACTTGAAGAAGCCAGCACGAATTTACTGGGGTGGAATGACTGATGTTTTGGACAAAGAGAGAAAAGCTTGCTTGCAAGCATGTGCCATTTAGTACAGATTTCTACACACTGTTCCATAAAGTCCTGATAGCCAAATGGAAGAGAGACTGACAGGTGGTTGATGAGATACAATTCAGAAATACACATGGAAATGTGCATGAAGTGCATGTGAAAGCATCAAATAAATGTGACATACTGCCTTTCTTTGAAGTGGTTACTAGCATCTGCCCTTTGCTTCCTGTCTACCGTGGCAGAGAAAAGTTATGAATTTAAAGATAACTAAAGGCTTTGCTTTAGTTGAAGAATCACTTGATTATTAGTATAAAAATGATATATGTATGTATGTTGGTTTTATTCTTCAAATATAAAATATTCATATGTGTTTGAGGTTTTTTTACATTTCTTGTGTTCAGAGTGCTAAGGCAATCAGAAATTTCCATAAGTGCACTTACACTGTGTCTTGAGTTATTAAAAAGCAGTAGCAATACAGCTTCAGAAATATTTTTTATGAAGATAAAATCATTGACAAGATCTTTTTCTATTATTAAATACATGAATTTTAAAAATACTGAAAAACAAGGGTAATAAAAAGAAAATGTGGTGTTTTAGAAATACATTGAGGTTTTGTGGGTTTTTTTGCTGTTGTTTTTTGTGTTTTTTTTTTTTTTCTTTCCCTTCTGGAATTATTATTCCTTATCTTTTCTATGAAGTTAGCGCACGAACTCTGTAGTGTTCCAGAGTGAGCTCTATCTTGAGCTGATCCAGTCTTCCACTGCTGATTTCTCCTCTCATTTTTTATAAATAAAGAAGACCTCAACAGTTCTGTCTGTTCTCACAGGTTCTGATTTGGTGAGTAGTTAACTGATTCTGTTAAAACACGTTGAACATAGATGTTATCCCACTGATTCATCTGGATTACTTATATGCCTAAAAGAGATATAAATAAGATTAAATGTATTGCTAAATCAGGCATATACTCTGCCACAAAGTTTTAAGCTGCTGCTTCAGTTATGAAAATTTGTGGAATTCCAGTGTTGTGGAAATACCTAAAATTACTGTAGATAAATGGATCTGTATAGACCTGTGTCGTGGTTTAAGCCTCTCTAACTCACACAGCCCATTCTCTCACTCACTTCCCTCTCTTTCTTGCCCCCACTCCCGAGTGGATGGGGAGGAGAATCAAAAGAATGCAACTCCCACAGGTTGAGATAAGAACAGTTTAGTAACTAAAGTATAACACAAGACCACTACTGCTACCACCAATAATAATAATGACAAGGCAGATACAAGGAAAGAATACAATCGTTCACCACCTAAAACCCAGCCCGACCACGCAGTGCACCCCCACCCTTCCGGGTCTCTCCTCTCCGTCTTTACATCCTGGGCATGATGTGCTGTGGTATGGAATAACCTCTTTGGTCAGTTTGTGTCAGGTGTTTTGTCTCTGCTTCCTCCCAGCTTCCCCTCCTCCCTGGCGGAGCATGAGGCTCAGAAAGTCCTTGGTCAGACCAAAACATCACTAAGCAGTAACTGAAACACTAGTGTTATCAGCACTGTTCCCAGGCCCAAAATCAAAAACACAGTGCTGCACCAGCTACCAAGGAAAAAAGGACTGCTACTGCTGAACCCATGACAACCTGCTAGAATTTTACTTATTTGATAATAGTTTCAGACTTCCATTAGTCAAAGAAAGGAGGCAAACCATCTCTGAACTCTTTGGTTCTTCATAAATTCTTCTTACAGCCAGTGGAAAAATGTACTTTAGTTTTGACAGTTAATATAGCACAAAGAGAATGGATGATTTTTTTATTATTATTTTGCAATTATTTCTAATAATAAAAAGTATTTTTACCTATTTAGTATTTTGATATGGAGCAGAGGAAGTTCATTATTAATACAGACCTTCAACTTTATAGTTTGATGACATTTTATCACAGAATTCTTCACATGTAATTGTTTGTGCACAATGGGGAAATATCAGGTGGTAGTTAAAATTTAAATGAGGTTTACTTTGGGAAATATTTTAGGCCCAGATTCTCCCGTCTGAACTGAAGTCTCAAATAGTTTGAGGAACATTTATTGAGAAATATTATTTCATTATCTGACCACCAAGGGAAAGATGTTTTGTTTTGTTCTGTTTGTCCAGGAAAAGGAATGTTATTTACATATCACTACACTTATGGCTTATCTACCAAACTTTGATCTTTAAGAAAGGCCTAGAAAAAACAATATTAACTGGTCTCCAAGGGCAAAAGAAAAGTATAAATATGAGGTATAACACGGCATTAAAGCTTCTTGTGGATGAGAGTAGCTGATCAGAGAATTCATGCAATGCTCTTTCCTGAAACTAAATCAAGAAAGTAATTGAAGCTGAAGTTAGTAGATTATTTTTGACCTCTGGAGATGGAAAGGATCAAGAAATAGTTTTCTTTTTCAAACAGGTGCTACTGGTCCTTAACCCAGGAAATACAAAGATTAACTGTAATAGGAGGAATGATAGAGTCAAATGTGCCTGCTATGTGACAGTTGTGTAACAGAAAGTTCCCAGTCAAATCTCTTTTTCTGCTGTCAAAAAAATGTAAAGATTTTGGCTATTTGGGATTTCTGGAAACTTGTTGCTGAAGAGGCTTAGAAGCTCTGTCGAAGTTGGATTTCTGCAATGGTGAAAGTCTGCACAGGTGGCCCTTAGATATCTTCCAATTTTGTGGTCTTTTAAACACTGTTTCTCCTACAAAGACTGCATGTTTACAGTAGGTCTAGTGCAAGGTTGACCAGACAGTTCAATTGTGTTCTTTCCATGTAAGTTTTTGGGTCTAGGAAATTCCAGAATAAAATAAAATATGCCAGGCTAAGGAAGACACCAAACTTAGTGCTCTGAAGGAAAATCTGAGAGGAGGTGAAATAAAGGAGGAAGCAGACTTGAGGATATAAGACTGATAACCCTGAAGTCCAATACTGTCTCCTAAACTACCACATCAGCAGCAGCATAGCTCTTTCTCCTGCCACACTGCTAAAGCTCTGACTTTTCATACATCAGTCATGAACTGAGGAGAAGAAAATGAAGGATGAAGGGGGTGTTAGTGCATTCAGTCATCTGTATCTTTGTTATTGCTACTAGCAGAAGAGGAAGAGCTGGAACTGCTCATAAGTGCTTTTACCTGGTTTAGCTTCTCTGAGAGAAATACATCTTAGCTGCTCCTCTACACCTCGTGAGACTTCAGAATTTTGTCTCCACCAGCCCTCCCAGAAATATGGAACTCTTATTTGTCCTTGTTTTACTGATCTAAGACATGTAAGGTCTAAGTGATTTGAGCAGCGATGCATAAGGAAACTTATGAGAGAGAAAACAGTTAAATCCAGCATCCATATCCCAAACTATTTTGCTTCCCTGTAAACAGCTGTTTATTAGTGAGTTAGGAGACAGAGTCCTGTCAGCAGCCATGAAGCTGCATAAACTAACATTCATTGCCATTTTAAACAAATTAATTGAATGGGCAGAGTTCCATCTGTTTGGTTTGGGTATTTTTGTTTGTTTGTTTGTTTTGTTGTTTTTTTTTTTTAATCCCAGGCATCCCAAACTCTAGGAAATACAATGAAAATATATATCCACAATTAAATCCACTGATAAGAGAAATGCTTCTACAAAGAGATCCAGTTCACTCTAAGACTTGGGCAGAGAATTTATGTGCTTGGCAGAGGACTTGCTCTTCACTGAAAACCCTGTTTGCTACTGTCATAAAGGTGTGAAACACACGACATCAGGGTGACAATGACATCAATTTCCTGTCCCTGATCTCCTAATATAGCCAATGTGATGAAGGTTAATTAAAACTGCTGTCACTTGACTGATGCCAATATACAATATCTTCTCTAGTTAATGCCACAGCCACCACAAAACAACAACAAACAACAACAAAATAAGCAGCCAAACAAAAATCCCCACCAACCTCCACCTCCCACCCCTCCCCCTCCAGAATGCAATAAGACAGCTTATGTGAACAGCAAGTCTGCGTCAAAGTTCTGTTTATCCCCCAGCTGAGTTTTAGGGTGACTAGTGGGGATCTGAGAAAAGGTTTGTTTGGCCAGTAGTCCAGTCTGATGACCACTGGGATGTTGCTTAAAGAAGCTCACAGACACCCCCTTTCTTTTTAAAAGCACATATTGAGGAAGGGAAAGTGGCTCTTTGTGAAAAAAAACCTTTCAAAAGGGCTGGAAAAAAGATGGGAAAAGTCCAACTAATGTAAATCAAAACCCAAACTCTTGACAGTTGTTTGCCACAGGAAGAAAGCTTCCAATTCAAATCACTGTGGAGCATTTTACCCCAACACTCATATGTTGATGTTTGACTAGAACAAACTCTCTTCAGCAGAAGATTAAATATCAAATTACATTTTGATATGAAGATTATTGCAGTGTCATCACGATCAGTTCCTACATTAACACATGCTGCTGGCCAGGAAAGGCATACAGGTAAACAGAAATTCTTAGGAAAGAGATCTCCTTCTCCATCCTCCTGTTGCACTCCAGAAGAAAGAGACTTTTTCAGAACTACAGCAGTGGTGCGGGTCTCCATCTGCACATTCATCTGCTCTGGAATTAAACAAGTGATGGTGGAGAATAGTCCTGTGTCCACTGTTCTAGAGCCATAGGAGAGGAACTGTACTGTTCTCTCTACAGGATGCAGCTGACTTTCATTGACCTGAGTGAGAGAATGACAAGCTGGGAGCTTTATAGAAGCCAAAAATATTTTTCTATGATGACAAGTGTTGAAAGAAAAGAAAGTTAGATGTCCTCACTAGTACATCAGAAAAAGTTTGCATGTCTCCAAGCAGCATTAAGGACTGATTTTTATTGAATTTTCTCTCTTCTATATATTCTTGTTCTCTCATGCTTTTAGTCTCTCTAGGAGGATCAATGCAGACTTTTAACAAGGTGAACTTTGAAACAGAAATCACAAAATGATTCTCTACAGTACTTCAGAACAAGGCGGAAAAAAAGAAGCATGCATGGAGAAAACAAGAAGTCACAGTTTTCCAAAACCTTAGGGGTTTATAGTTCAGTCTAGTTTGCGTATGAAAATTTTTCACAAACATATGGTTACAGAACCACATATTATTTAAGACAGCAAGAATATCAGCACACAGTTATCCATATACCAAGTAAATATTTGGTTGCATATCCAGTTCAGAAAAAAAGTCAAAGCCGTACACTTTTCTCAACAAAGTTACTGATTCAGAATGCTACAGATTTAGTAGCTTCATTCTACCTCTCTTCCCACAACTTTTTGTTTGAAAATCTAGCTATATTAATATGAGGTCTTTTCCACAGAAAAGTCTGTTTCGTAGCAGTGCATCAGACTGTATCAATCTCGATTAATCCTGTTTAATCTCCAGTACACCTGCTGAATTTGTTCTCGGTTATATTCTTTCTTCTATTCTTTCAAAGTCCAGTTAAATGTTTTTTTCTCTTTGTCAGCTCCTCTGGGATTATTCTGATCTCACTGTGCCCCAGTCTCCTTTACAGCTAGGCATAGAAGTTTTCTTTCATAAAATGTTATTATTCCTTCCATCTCCTCCTCCTTCATGAGGCCAGATCTGGGTGCAGACTTATTTGATATAAACTAAATCTATTGAAGGTGGACATTGGTGCTCTGTCAGATCACCAACTGCTGCCCAAGAAGGAACTTCTGTACTCCTGGCTTTGAAGACCCTTTGAGAGGGCCATGGCTTACTGCAAAACATTATATTCTTACATACACATTTTTTTTTTTTTTTCTTGTTCTCTTTTTCTACCTCTGGTGTCTAGGTATTTATTTACATGGAAATGAAATCTGACTCTGGCTCCTCTCTGCTGTCTGCCTCACAGAAGTATCTGTTGAATACATTTGCCAATCCAATCTGTCCCTTATGTGATCATTAAGATCTAACCAAACTTAATCTTAAGCTTGTAAAATGAAAATGTGGAATATATTTATTACTTATTTTTATTTTTTGAAGTCACCATCTTCAAGCTGGTATCAAGTTTTAAACCTCACCTAATTCACATACATAAAAACCATGTTCTTCCACTGAGAAGTTGTGAGCTTAGTGCACTGTGGAATTCCAATTACATAGGTATACCATATTGAACTGAAAACTATCAATTACTCGATCAATCAGCAAAATACCGTACAAATATCCAAGTGACTAGTCTCAAGTTTTTTTGTTTGGCAACAGATTTTCCTTTGTGGCCTTTGGATAACTGCCAACTTCTACTGCTCTGCAAGAGGCAATTTCACACCAAAGGTTTGCTCCTTCCCCAGGACATTTTAGATAAAACACATCACTGAACATGAGCCTTTGAGAGGTGTTTGTGAAGAGGGACTATCTAATGAGGCAGATAGATGGAGTTAACAATAATTTGCAGACACAAGCAATGACATACTGACACTTCTAGCATTCTCATTCCCTGTAACTTACTTTAGTTCATAAAAAAACATTAAAGTCTCACAGTGAGCCGTGGAGAGTCTGTGCTCCTTTACCCTGCTCATTTATGAGAGTCAACCTCCACATCACTCCTTGATTTAAAAGCAAAATTGATATATATGATGGTTTGGTTTGTGCCGTGGTTTAAGCACAGGGGATTGGTACAGGACGCAGTGGTGGAGCAGAAGGCAGGAGGCAGCGGAGCCATGACCAGCAGGAACCAGTGCGAACTGGTGTGGCAGAAGAACCTGAAGAAGCCTAGCTGAAACTCAGAATAACCGGACAGTCCTTGGAGCCTCCCCTCCCCTTCCTCCCCCCACTCCCAGAGGGATGGGGAGGAGAATCGAAAGAATTCCCATGGGTTGAGATAAGAAGAGTCCAGTAACTAAGGTATAACACAAATCACTACTGCTACCACCTATAATAATAATGACAAGGGAAATACAAGGAAAGAAAATAAAACTGCTCATCACCCACCGATCGAGCTGTGAACTAACTCTTCTGGGCTCCTGCCCTACGATTTTACATCCTGGGCATGACATGCTGTGGCATGGAATACCTCTTTGGCCAGTTTAGGTCAGGTGTCCTGTCTCTGCTTTCTCCCAGCTTCCCCTTCTCCCTGGCAGAGCATGAGACTCAGAGAGTCCTTGGTCAGACAAAACATGATCACAACAACAAAAAACATCGGTTTTATCAGTGCTGTTCCCAGGCCAAAAGTAAAAAATACAGCACTGCACCAGCTACTAAGAAGGAGAAAAAATGACTGCTAATGCTGAACCCGTGACAATATCCACCCCTTATTCCATACCATTCATGTCATGCTCAGATCCCACATTTTCAATATACCATCACTCTTATCTATATACATATATATATATACATCCACACACACAAAGAGAAGGAGAGAGATCATTCCTGAGTGCATGGACCAATCCCTATAAAAATGCTGAGTCCATTCGGTCCATGATGTTGGGCTCTATCTCTTGTAACAGTCTTTCAGAGCAAGGGAGGCCATGTGCAGTGTTGGATCGCTGCCTGCTGATGCTGGTTGTTCCTTTACTGGAGAACTCATTCAGTTTCATCAAAGTTCATTCTTTGTTGGGATGACGGTCAGAGGGCCAGTCACTGGTGACCTGGAGACATCTAGTTGGTTGGCTATAAAAGTATTACATAGCAAGCAACAGCATGCAATTGAGTTCATTGGCTGTTATCCCCCTAAAGTCAAATCCCCTTGAGGTACACATTGGAATTCCCCATCTTCCCACATTACCCACCAAGTATATCCAGGTCCCTGAGCAAAAGCAATCCCACGAGTGGGCATGCCTTCTCCTGAAGCAGGAATAACCCAGACTGTCTTCCCCAGCAAATTCTTTATGTGCACCACAAGAACTTTGTCCCCCTTTGTAGTATGTAGAAGTTCTGACTGGGCTGGGCCAGCCCTGTTGGCAGATCCTCTGGGGTTGACCAACCAGGTGGCTTTTGGTAAATGTGTATGCCAATGCTTGGAAGTCCCACCACCCATTGCTCTCAGTGCAGTTTTTAACAGCCCATTGTACCATTCGATTTTCCCAGAGGCTGGTGCATGGTAGGGGATGTGATATACCCACTCAATGCCATGCTCTTTGGCCCAAATGTCTATAAAGTTGTTCCAGACATGAGTCCGGTTGTCTGACTCAATTCTCTCCAGGATGCCTTGTAGCCACAAAATCTGTTTTTCAAGGCCCAGGAGAGTGTTCTGGGCAGTGGTGTGGGGCACAGCATATGTTTCCAGCCATCCAGTGGTTGCTTCCACCATGGTAAGCGCAAAGCGCTTGCCTTGGCAGGTTGGTGGGAGTGTGATATAATCAATCTGCCAGACCTCCCCATATTTGTACTTCAGCCATTGTCCTCCATACCAAAGAGGCTTTAACCACTTAGCATGCTTAATTGCACACATGTTTCACAGTCATGAATACCCTGGGCAATTGTGTCCATTGCTAAGTCCAGCCCCTGATCACGAGCCCATCTGTATGTTGCATCTCAGCCCTGATAGCCCGATGTGTCATGGGACTACTGGGCCAAAAATAATTCACCCTTATGTTGCCAATCTAAGTCCATCTGACCCACTTCAATTTTAGCACCTTTATCCATTTGGTGGCTGTTCTGGTGTTACTCAGTGGCCCGAGCCTTGGGTACATGAGCATCTACATGGCATACCTTCACCACCAGGTTCTGCACCCAGGCAGAGTTATCTTGCCACAGTGCAGCAGCCCAGATGGGTTTACCTCTGCGTTGCCAGTTGCTCTGCTTCCATTGCTGCAACCACCCCCACAGGGCATTTGCCACCACCCATGAGTCAGTATAGAGATAAAGTACTGGCCGCTTTTCTCATTCAGCAATGTCCAAGGCCAGCTGGATGGCTTTCACCTCGGCAGACTGACTCAATTCACCCTCTCCTTCAGCAGTTTCTGCAACTGATTGTCGCGGACTCCATACAGCTGTCTTCCGCCTACGATGCTTTCCCAAAATATGACAGGACCCATCAATAAACAAGACATATTGCTTTTCACTTTCTGACAGTTCATTATATGGTGGGGCCTCTTCAGTACGCATCACGTCCTCCTCCTCCAGTGACATTCCAAAATCTTTGCCCTCTGGCCAGTCCATGATGACTTCTAGAATGCTTGGATGACTGGGATTTCCTGTTCGAGCTCATTGTGTAATTAGTGAAGCCCACTTACTCCATGCAGCATCAGTTGCAGAATGTGTAGAGGAGACCCTGTCTTTGAACATCCAGCCCAGCATGGGCAACAGGAGTGCAAGGAGGAGCTGTGCTTCAGTGCCAATCACTTCTGAAGCATCTGAAGCCCCTTCATAAGCTGCCAGTATCTCATTTTCAGTTGGTGTAGAGCAGGCCTCAGATCCTCTGTATCCCCGACTCCAAAAGCCGTGGGGTCGACCTCGAGTCTCCCCTGGAGCTTTCTGCCAGAGGCTCCAGGTAGGACCATTCTCCCCGGCTGCGGTGTACAGTGCATTTTTAACATCTGGCCTGGTCCGGACTGGTCCAAGCTCTTCTGCATGAACTACCTCTCGTTTAATTTGCTCAAAGTCTTGTTGTTTCTCAGGGCCCCATTTAAATCATTTTTTTTCCATGTCACATGATAGGGTTTACAATCAAAATGCAGTTTGGGATGTGCATCCTCCAGAACCCCACAGTACCCAAGAAAGCTGGTGTTTCTTTCTTATTAGCTGGTGGAGACATTGCTGTTATCTTGTTCATCACATCTATGGGGATCTGGAGACATCCATCTTGCCATTTTGTTCCCAAAAATTGAATCTCCTGTACAGGTCCCTTAATCTTACTCTGTTTTATGGCAAAACCAGCTTTCAGCAGGATTTGGATTAATTTCTTCCCTTTCTCAAAGACTTCTGCTGTATCGCCCCACACGATAATGTCATCAACGTATTGCAGGTGTTCTGGAGCTTCCCCCGCTCCAGTGCAGTCTGGATCAGTCCAATGGCAGATGGTACAACTATATTTCCACCCCTGGGGCAGTCAGTTCCAAGTGTACTGGATGCCCCTCCAAGTAAAAGCGAACTGTGGCCTGCACTCTGCTGCCAAAGAAATTCAGGAAAATGCATTGGCAATATCAGTTGTGGCATCCCACTTGGCTGACTTTGACTGCAGTTCATTCAAAAGTTCTAGCATGTCTGGTACGGCAGCACTCAAGGATGGTGTAACTTTGGTCAGGCCACGATAGTCTACTCTTTGTCTCCAGTCTCCGTTAGACTTTCGCACTGGCCATATGGGGCTATTAAAGGGTGAGTGGGTCCTCCTGATCACTCCTTGACTCTCTAGTCTACGGATCAGCTTATGAACGGGAATCAGGGAGTCTCCGTTGGTGCAATATTGCCACCGGTGCACTGTTGTGGTCGCGATTGACACTTGTTCTTCGACCTTCAGCAACCCCAGAACAGAAGTATCTTCTGAGAGACCAGGTAAGGTATACAGCTGCTCAATTTCCTCTGTCTCCAAAGCAGCAGTGCCAAAAGCCCATCGGTTCCCTTTTGGGTCTTTGAAGTACCCTCTCCTGAGGTAATCTATGCCAAGGATGCAGGCAGCCTTTGAACCAGTCACAAGGGGGTGTTTTTGCCATTTCCTCCCAGTCAGGCTGATTTCAGCCTCCAGTACAGTCAACTCTTTTGATCCTCCTGTCACTCCGGAAATAGAATGGGGTTCCACCCCTCGACAGCTTGATGGCATCAGGGTACACTGTGCACCGGCATCTACTAGAGCCTTATACTTCTGTGGGACTTATGTGCCAAGCCATCTGATCCACACAGTCCAGTAAATCCGATTGTCCCCTACCTCCACCTGGCTGAAGGCGGGGCCCCTCTAATAGTCATCACAAGTTTGGATACTCAAGTCTTGTAGAAAGGGATTATTCTTCTTTATCACAGGAGCTGGAGTAAAATCAGCTCTTCCACTCCATCTGGGAACCTGCTCACCAGAGACTGAAGCCGCAGCCTTCATGGGCTGATCAGCCCTGACCTTTATTCTCCTCTTCAATTCACGCACCCGTTCCTCCAAAACTGAAGTAGACTTTCCATCCCACTTTGTCATATCTTCTCTGTGATCCTGCAGGTAAAACCATAGTGTGGCCTGTGGTGTATACCTTCTATATCTTCTCTCTCGAACAGTAGGAAGCCTTTTGTTAATAGCTGAGATGTGTGTTGGTACACACGATGAGCTGGATACATCATCTCTCAATTGTTTGATGTCCTGGGACAGTTTTTCCACAGCTGAAATTATGAAAGTGGTGAGATTGTCTTCAAATTCTCAGAGTTTATGAATCCTTTCATCCACTCTTAGTGGTGCTATGTCATTCCAGGTTTCTGTTGCTAATGAATGGGCATACAATGAGGGTGCATTCCATGTAAATTTCTGCCACATAGGTCGTGCACATTCTACTTCATCTGGATCTATGGATATATCCCCATTATTCGGCTTGTTGTTATGGATCATCTCTACAACGGCTTTTTCCCCCAGAGTCTGGATGCCTTTTTCCAGAGTAGTCCACTTGGCCGAATGACTCATAACATTGTCCTTGTAAGGAAACCTTTCTTTCACAGCTGCCAAGAGCTGCCTCCAAAGGCTGAGGGACCGTTTCCCTCTTTCAATTGCTTTGTCAATTCCCCCTTCCCTAGCAAGTGATGGCAGCTGTTTGGCTTCACTACCTTCTAGCTCATGACCGTCATCCCCACTGTCCCAGCATCGGAGCAACCAGGTGATGATGTGCACCACTGGTTGATGGGTAAAATCTTCCTGCATATTCCGTAGCTCCGTTGAGGTCTGAGGTGGAGAAGTTACATCTTCTTCTTCTTCGTCTTCATCATGTGATGACTCCTGATCAGATACTGTCCTAGGTGGTGAGTACGTTCTTTCGTCATAGAATCATAGAATCATAGAATAGTTAGGGTTGGAAAAGACCTTAAGATCATCTAGTTCCAGCCCCCCTGCCACAGGCAGGGATACCTTACACTAAACCATGCCACCCAAGGCTAGGTCCAATCCAGCCTTGAACACCGACAGCGATGGAGCATTCACAACTTTCCTGGGCAACCCACTCCGGTGCCTCACCACCCTTACAGTAAAGAATTTCTTCCTCATATCCAATCTAAACTTCCCCTCTTTAAGTTTGGACCCATTACCCCTTGTCCTCTCACTACAGTCCCTCATGAAGAGTCCCTCCCCAGCATCCCTATAGGCCCCCTTCAGATACTGGAAGGCTGCTATGAGGTCTCCACGCAGTCTTCTCTTCTCCAGGCTGAACAGCCCCAACTTTCGCAGCCTGTCTTCATATGGGAGGTGCTCCAGTCCCCTGATCATCCTCATGGCACTCCTCTGGACTTGATTCAACAGTTCCATGTCCCTTTTATGTTGAGGGCACCAGAACCGCACACAATATTCCAAGTGAGGTCTCGCAAGAGCAGAGTAGAGGGGCAGGATCACCTCCCTTGACCTGCTGGTCACGCTCCTTTTGATGCAGCCCAGGATACGGCTGACTTTCTGGGCTGCAAGCGCACACTGCCTGCTCATGTTCATTTTCTCATCAGCCAACACCCCCAAGTCCTTCTCTCCAGGGTTGCTCTGAATCTCTTCTCTGCCCAACCTGTAGCTGTGCCTGGGATTGCTTTGACCCAGGTGTAGGACCTTGCACTTGGCATGGTTAAACTTCATCAGGTTGGCATCAGCCCACCTCACAAGCATGTCAAAGTCCCTCTGAATGGCTTTCCTTCCCTCCAGCGTATCAACCAAACCACACATCTTGGTGTCATCGGCAAACTTGCTAAGGGCGCTCTCAATCCCACTGTCCATGTCACCAACAAAGATGTTGAACAAGACCGGTCCCAACACCGATCCCTGAGGGACACCACTCATTACTGGTCTCCAGCTGGACATTGAGCCATTGACTACAACTCTTTGCGTGCAGCCATCCAAACCGTTCTTTATCCACCAAATGGTCCACCTATCAAATTCATGTCTCTCCAACTTAGAGACAAGGATGTCATGTGAGACAGTGTCAAACGCTTTGCACAAGTCCAGGTAGATGACATCAACTGCTCTACCCCTGTCCATGAGTTCCATAGCCCCATCGTAGAAGGCCACCAGATTGGTCAGGCAGGATTTTCCCTTAGTGAAGCCATGCTGGCTGTCACCAAACACCTTGCTGTTTTTCATGTTCCTCAGCATGCCTTCCAGGAGAATCTGCTCCAAGATTTTGCCAGGCACGGAGGTGAGGCTGACTGGTCTGTAGTTCCCCGGCTCATGCATTTTCCCCTTCTTGAAAAAGGGGGTTATATTTCCCTTTTTCCAGTCGTCAGGAACTTCACCTGACTGCCAGGATTTTTCCAATATGATGGACAGTGGTTTAGCAACTTCATTTGCCAGCTCCTTCAGGACCCGTGGATGAATTTCATCAGGTCCCATGGACTTGTATATGTTCAGGTTCTCTAAGATAGTCTCGAAGCAGATCCTCTCCTACAGTGGGCCCAGGGTCTTCATTCTCACTGTCCCTGCGTTTGCCTTCCAAGACTTGGGTGGTATGGTCAGACCATTTTCCGGTGAAGACTGAGGCAAAGAAGTTGTTAAGAACCTCAGCCTTTTCCAAATCTAGGGGAGCCAGTTCTCCTGACAGCTTCTGGAGACAGCCCACGTTGTCCCTAGTCTGCCCTTTATTTACAATGTACCTATAGAATCCTTTCCCGCTATCCTTAACATCCCTAGCCAGGTTTAATTCTAAGTGGGCCTTAGCTTTCTTAACTTGATCCCTAGCTTCCCAGACAACATCCCTGTATTGTTTCCAGGCCATCTGTCCTTGCTTCCACCTTTTGTAAGTCCCTTTTTCCTTTGAATTTTCCTCAGCAGCTCCTTATCCATCGAGGGAGGTCTCCTGGCCCTCCTGCTGCACTTCCTTCTAGTAGGGATGTATCGCTCCTGAGCTTGCAGCAGGTGATCCTTGAATATCAACCAAGAGTCTTGGGCCCCCCTGCCGTCTAGGGCTATATCCCATAGAATCTTACTAAGCAGGTTCCTGAAGAGGCCAAAGTCTGCTCTCTTGAAGTCCAGGGCAGTGAGCTTGCTGCATGCTCTTCTCACTGTTCTAAGGATCTCGAATTCGACCATCTCATGATCGCTGCAGCAAAGACTGCTCTGGAGCGTCACATTTCCAACCAGCCCTTCCCTGTGGGTGAGGACGAGGTCAAGCATGGCACCTCTCCTTGTCAGCTCTTCTATTACTTGCAGAAGGCAGTTGTCTTCCACACCATCAAGGAACTTCCTGGATTGCTTGTGCCGGACCGTACCATCCCTCCAACACATATCAGGGTGGTTGAAGTCCCCCATGAGAACAAGGGCCTGTGTGTGTGAGGCTGTTCCTGTCTGTCTATAGAGTGGTTCATCCATCGAGTCCTCTTGGTCAGGCAGTCTGTAACAGATCCCCACAGTAATGTCTCCCATCACTGTTCTCCCTTTAAGCCTGACCCACAAACTCTCTGTTGACTGCTCACCTGTCCCCAGGCACAGTTCCATACTCTCCAGCCTATCCTTAACATAAATAGCAACTCCCCCTCCCC
>JAQZCJ010000234.1:0-21469 GCA_028858755.1 Ara ararauna
TGAACCCCCCATAGAGCCCCACTGAACCCCCATAGATCCCCCCATAGATCCCCATTGACCGCCCCAAAGACCCCCATAGAGCCCCATTGAACCCCCATAGACCCCCATTGAACCCCCATAGATCCCCCCATAGATCCCCATTGACTGCCCCAAAGACCCCCATAGAGCCCCATTGACCACCCCATAGACCCCCATTGATCCCCCCATAGACCCCCATTGATCCCCATAGAACCGCATTGACCCCCCATAGACCCCCATTCACTCCCCATAGACCCCCATTGATCCCCCCATAGACCCCCATTGATCCCCCATAGACCCCCATTGACCCCCCATAGACCCCCATTGAACCCGCCCATAAGAGCCCCATTGAACCCCCATAGACCCCCCCATAGAACCCCATTGAAGCCCCATAGAATAGAGCCCCATTGAACCCCCATAGAGCCCCATTGACCCCCCCCATAGACCCCCATTGAACCCCCATAGAGCCCCATTGAACCCCCATAGAACCCCATTCACCCCCCATTGACCCCCATAGGTCCCCCCATAGACCCCCATTGACCCCCCCCCATTGACCTCACATAGACCCCCATTGACCTCCCCATTGACCCCCATTGACCCCCATTGATCCCCCCATTGACCCCCATTGATCCTCCCATAGACCCCCATTGATCCCCCCATAGACCCCCATTCACCCCCAATAGACCCCCATATACGCCCATTCACCCCCAATAGACCCCCATTGACCCCCCATAGACCCCTATTGATCCTCCTATAGACCTCTATTGACCCCAATAGACCCCTATTGACCCCCCATTGACCCCCCAATAGACGCCCATTGATCCCCATTGAACCCCATTGACTCCCATAGACCCCCATTCACCCCCAATAGACCCCCATTGACCCCCCATAGACCCCCATTCAACCCCCCATAGACCCCCATTCACCCCCCATAGGTCCCCATTGACCCCCCCATTGACCCCCCAATAGACCCCCATTGATCCCATTGAACCCCGTTGATCCCCATTGACCCCCATAGCCCCCCATTGCCCCCATTGACCCCCCCATAGTCCCCCATTGACCCCCATTGAACCCCATTGCCCCCCACAGAACCCCATTGCCCCCCACATCCCCCATTGCCCCCCATAGACCCCCATTGCCCCCCCTCCCCACAGCATTCCGGATCCAAGAAGCCGGAGGAGGCTCAGGGCAAACCCCGCAGGGGCTTCATTCTGCCGGGGGGGGCGCTGTGGGGCCGGGACCCCCATTGTGAGTATTGGGGGGTGGGGGGGGGCCTTTAAACCCCCCCAAAAGACCCAACCCCCCCCCCCAAATCTGCCCCCCCATGGCCTTTGCAGACCCCGAGTGCAGGCAAAGCAAAGGCAGCGAGAGCGAAGGTAAAGCCCCCCCCATGGACCCCCCCATTGAGCCCCATTGACCCCCCCATGGACCCCCCCATTGAGCCCCATTGATCTCTATTGAACCCCATTGACCCCCCCATGGACCCCCCCATTGATCCCCATTGACCCCCCCATGGACCCCCCATTGAGCCCCATTGACCTCTATTGAGCCCCATTGAGCCCCATTGAGCCCCCCATGGACCCCCCCATTGAGCCCCATTGATCTCTATTGAACCCCATTGACCCCCCCATGGACCCCCCCATTGAGCCTCATTGACCTCTATTAAGCCCCATTGAGCCCCCCCCATGGACCCTCCCATTGAGCCCCATTGACCTCTATTGATCACCATTGATCCCCATTGCCCCCCCCATGGACCCCCCCATTGAGCCCCATTGACCTCTATTGAGCTCCATTGAGCCCCATTGACCCCCCCATGGACCCCCCCATTGATCCTCATTGACCTCTATTGATCCCCCCCATTGGCCCGCATTGATCCCCATTGATCCCCCCCATTGACCCCCATTGACCCCCATTGACCCCCATTGATCCCCATTGACTCCCATTGACCCCCATTGATCCCCCCCATTGACCCCCATTGATCCCCATTGATTCCCCCCCCTTGGCCCTCATTGATCCCCATTGATCCCCCCATTGACCCCCATTGACCCCCATTTATCCCCATTGACCCCCCCATTGACCCCCATTGATCCCCATTGATCCCCATTGACCCCCATTGACCGCTGCTCCCCCCCATAGCGGACAAGGGCCCCCCCCAGGACAAGAAGGGCCCCAATTGGACAGAGAAGGCGGAGCCGGGGGGGGGGTCCCGGCCGCGGGGGGGGGGCAGCACCCCCCGACTCCCCCCCCATCGTCAGCCCCCCCACAGGGGACGGCTCTGAGGGGGACACAGGTAATGGGGGGGGTCACCTCATTGAGCCCCATTGATGCCATTGAGCCCCATTGACCCTCATTGAACCCCATTGATGCCATTGAGCCCCATTGAGCCCCATTGAGCCCCATTGAACCCCATTGATCCCCATTGATCCCATTGAACCTCCTAGAACCCATTGAGCCCCATTGACCCCATTGATGCCGTTGAGCCCCATTGAGCCCCATTGAGTCTCATTGAACCCCATGGATACCATTGAGCCCCATTGAGCCCCACTGATCCCCATTGAACCCCATTGATGCCACTGAGCCCCACTGAGCCCCATTGACCCTCATTGAACTCCATTGTTCCCATTGAGCCCCATTGAACCCCATTGAGCCCCATTGAGCCCCAATGACCTTCATTGAACCCCATTGTTCCCATTGAGCCCCATTGAACCCCATTGATCTCCATTGAACCCCATTGATGCCACCGAGCCCCATTGAGCCCCATTGAACCCATTGAGCCCCATTGACCCTCATTGAACCCCATGGATCCCATTGAGCCCCATTGAACCTCATAGAACCCCATTGATCCCCATTGATCCCATTGAACCCCATTGATCCCCATTGATCCCATTGAACCCCATTGAGCCCCATTGATCCCATAGAACCCATTGATCCCCATTGATCCCATTGAGCCCCATTGAACCCCATTAATCCCCATTGATCCCATTGAACCCCATTGAGCACCATTGACCCCCATTGACCCCCATTAACCCCCATTGTACCCCCCAGGCTCGGACCCCCCGGAGCAGGGGGACCCCCCCACCCCACGGGGCCTCGGCCCCCCTGATCCCCCCCCCGCCGAGCAGCACCCCGAGGAGGGGGTTGGGAGTGAGAGGTGGGAGAGACCCCCCCTAAAGCGATCCCTATCCCACCCCATTTCCACCCCATTCCCACCCCATTCCCAACCCATTCCCAACCCACTCCCAACCCACTCCCAACCCATTCCCACCCCATTCCCAACCCATTCCCACCCCATTCCCACCCCATTCCCAACCCACTCCCAACCCATTCCCACCCCATTCCCACCCCATTCCCACCCCATTCCCACCCCATTCCCAACCCACTCCCAACCCATTCCCACCCCATTCCCACCCCATTCCCAACCCTTTCCCAACCCATTCCCACCCCATTCCCCCCCTCCATCCCCCCCCCCGAACCCCCCATTGGGGGGGGGCGTTGCTCTCTGTGGGTGCCACTCTGTGACACCCCCCCCCCCAGCCCGGACGCGGGGGGGGCCCCCCCGTCCCCACTGTTCCCCCCCCCCCCCGGAGGAGCCGGAGCCGGAGCCGGAGCCGTGGGGGGCGCTCGTCCCCCCCCCCGTGCTGCAGGGGCTCAGCAAGAGCGAGCGGCGGCGCCAGGAGGGCATCAACGGTGGGGGGCAATGGGGGGCAATGGGGGTAATGGGGGTAATGGGGGCAATGGGGGCAATGGGGGTAATGGGGGCAATGGGGGTAATGGGGGTAATGGGGGCAATGGGGGCAATGGGGGTAATGGGGGCAATGGGGTAATGGGGGTAATGGGGGTAATGGGGGCAATGGGGTAATGGGGGTAATGGGGGCAATGGGGGGCAATGGGGGCAATGGGGTAATGGGGGTAATGGGGGCAATGGGGGGCAATGGGGGCAATGGGGGTAATGGGGGCAATGGGGGGTAATGGGGGCAATGGGGGTAATGGGGGTAATGGGGGGCAATGGGGGCAATGGGGGTAATGGGGGCAATGGGGGCAATGGGGGTAATGAGCAATGGGGGCAATGGGGGTAATGGGGGTAATGGGGGCAATGGGGGCAATGGGGGCAATGGGGGTAATGGGGTAATGGGGGCAATGGGGGACAGTGGGACCAAAGGGACCCAAAGGGACCCAAAAGGGATCCAAAGGGACCCAAAGAGCCCCAAAATTGGCCCAAAGTGACCCAAAAGGGACCCAAAAGGGGACCCAAAGGGACCCAAAAGGGACCAAAGGGACCCAAAGGGGACCCAAAGAGCCCCCAAAGGGCCCCGAATCGCCCCAATTATCCCCTCCAGAGCGCTCCCCTACAGTTCCCCATAGGCGCCCATAGAGGTCCCATACACCCCCCATATACCCCTATAGAGCGCTCTATGGCCCCTCCATAGACCCTCTGTAGATCCCCACACCCCCCCACATCCCCCCTATATCCCCCCATATACCCCCATATCCCTCCCGTATCTCTCAATTCACATCCCCCCATTCCCCCCATCCCCCCCATACCCCCCATACCCCCCCATTACCCCCCCATATCCCCCCCATTACCCCCCCATATCCCCCCCATTACCCCCCCATACCCCCCATTACCCCCCCATATCCCCCCCATTACCCCCCATTACCCCCCCATTACCCCCCCATTACCCCCCCATTACCCCCCCATACCCCCCCATTACCCCCCATACCCCCCCATATCCCCCCATACCCCCCCATTACCCCCCCATTACCCCCCCATACCCCCCCATTACCCCCCCATACCCCCCCATTACCCCTCCATACCCCCCCATTACCCCCATTACCCCCCATACCCCCCCATATCCCCCCATTACCCCCATTACCCCCCATACCCCCCCATTACCCCCCCATATCCCCCCATACCCCCCCATTACCCCCATTCCCCCCCTCTGTCCCCCCCGTGGCCGCAGAGTTGGTGCTGACCGAGCGAGCGCACGTGCGGGTGCTGCGGGTGCTGTTGGAGCTCTTCTACGCCCCCACCCTGCGGGGGGGGTTCTTCCCCCCCCCGGAGCTGCACAACATCTTCCCGAGCCTCGAGGACCTCGTGGAGGCGCACGGTGAGGGGGAAAACGGGCAGGGACGGGCAGGGACGGGCAGGAACGGCCCAGAAATGGGGAAAAACGGCCCAGAAATGGGCAGGAACGAGCAGGAACGGGCAGGAATGGGCAGGGACGGCCCAGACATGGGCAGGAACGGGCAGGGACGGGCAGGAATGGGCAGGAACGGGTAGAAATGGGCAGGAACGGGAAGGAATGGGCAGGAACGGCCCAGAAATAGGCAGGAATGGGCAGGAATGGGCAGGGACAGCCCAGACATGGGCAGGAACGGGCAGGGATGGGCAGGAACAGCCCAGAAATGGGCAGGAATGGGCAGGAACGGCCCAGAAATGGGCAGGAACGGGCAAAATCGGCCCAGAAATGGGCAGGAACGGGCAGGAATGGGCAGGGACAGGGAAAATCGGCCCAGAAATGGGCAAAATCGGCCCAGAAATGGGGAAAAACGGCCCAGAAACGGGCAGAAACGGCCTAAAAATGGGCAAAGGCAGCCCAAAACCGGCCCAAACCGGCCCCAAAATGGCCTAAACCACCCCCGGTGCATGGGGATAGAGGGGAGGATGAGGATGGGGGGGGATGAAGGGGATGGGGATGAAGGGGATGGGGATGGGGATGGGGATGGGGCTGAAGGTGATGATGACGGCGCTGCCGACGATGCCTTCGCCCCCCCCAGCGCTGTTCCTGGGCAGCCTCCGGCGGCGGCAGAAGGAGAGCGGCTTCGTCGTGGGCGCCATCGGGGACCTCCTCCTGGCGCGGGTCAGGGCCGGGGCTCAGCGGGTCCTTAGCGTGTGCTGAGCGTGTCCTTAGCGTGTCCTTAGCATGTGCTGAGTGTGTCCTTAGCGTGTTATTGTGTGTCCTTAGCGTGTTATTGTGTGTCCTTAGTGTGTTATTGTGTGTCCTTAGTGTGTTATTGTGTGTCCTTAGTGTGTTATTGTGTGTCCTTAGTGTGTTATTGTGTGTCCTTAGCGTGTTATTGTGTGTCCTTAGTGTGTTATTGTGTGTCCTTAGCGTGTTATTGTGTTGTCATTAGTGCGTTATTGTGTGTCCTTAGCGTGTTATCACATGTTATCCCATGTCCTAAGTGTGTCCCCCTATGCCCTAAGCATGTTATCTCATGTCCTTACATGTCCTAAGCGTGTTATCCCATGTCATCCCATGTTATCCCATGTTATCCCATGTCATCCCATGTTATCCCATGTTATCCCATGTTACCCCATGTTACCCCATGTTACCCCATGTTATCCCATGTTATCCCATGTTACCCCATGTTATCCCATGTTATCCCATGTTATCCCATGTTACCCCATGTTACCCCATGTTATCCCATGTTATCCCTATGTTATCCCATGTTACCCCATGTTACCCCATGTTACCCCATGTTACCCCATGTTACCCCATGTTACGTTATCCCATGTTATCCCATGTTATCCCATGTTACCCCATGTTACCCCATGTTATCCCATGTTATCCCATGTTATCCCATGTTACCCCATGTTACCCCATGTTATCCCATGTTATCCCTATGTTATCCCATGTTACCCCATGTTACCCCATGTTACCCCATGTTACCCCATGTTACCCCATGTTATCCCATGTTATCCCATGTTATCCCATGTTACCCCATGTTATCCCATGTTACCCCATGTTACCCCATGTTATCCCATGTTATCCCATGTTACCCCATGTTATCCCATGTTATCCCATGTTACCCCATGTTATCCCATGTTACCCCATGTTATCCCATGTTATCCCATGTTACCCCATGTTACCCCATGTTATCCCATGTTATCCCATGTTACCCCATGTTACCCCATGTTACCCCATGTTATCCCATGTTACCCCATGTTACCCCATGTTACCCCATGTTATCCCATGTTACCCCATGTTATCCCATGTTATCCCATGTTATCCCATGTTACCCCATGTTACCCCATGTTACCCCATGTTATCCCACGTTACCCCATGTTACCCCATGTTACCCCATGTTACCCCATGTTACCCCATGTTACGTTATCCCATGTTATCCCATGTTATCCCATGTTACCCCATGTTACCCCATGTTATCCCATGTTATCCCATGTTATCCCATGTTACCCCATGTTACCCCATGTTACCCCATGTTATCCCTATGTTATCCCATGTTACCCCATGTTACCCCATGTTACCCCATGTTACCCCATGTTATCCCATGTTATCCCATGTTATCCCATGTTACCCCATGTTATCCCATGTTACCCCATGTTACCCCATGTTATCCCATGTTATCCCATGTTACCCCATGTTATCCCATGTTATCCCATGTTACCCCATGTTATCCCATGTTACCCCATGTTATCCCATGTTATCCCATGTTACCCCATGTTACCCCATGTTATCCCATGTTATCCCATGTTACCCCATGTTACCCCATGTTACCCCATGTTATCCCATGTTACCCCATGTTACCCCATGTTACCCCATGTTATCCCATGTTACCCCATGTTATCCCATGTTATCCCATGTTATCCCATGTTACCCCATGTTACCCCATGTTACCCCATGTTATCCCACGTTACCCCACGTTACCCCATGTTACCCCATGTTATCCCATGTTATCCCATGTTATCCCATGCTATCCCATGTTACCCCATGTTATCCCATGTTATCCCGTTACCCCATGTTACCCCATGTTACCCCATGTTATCCCATGTTACCCCATGTTACCCCATGTTACCCCATGTTATCCCATGTTATCCCATGTTACCCCATGTTACCCCATGTTATCCCATGTTATCCCATGTTACCCCATGTTACCCCATGTTATCCCATGTTATCCCATGTTATCCCATGTTATCCCATGTTACCCCATGTTACCCCATGTTATCCCATGTTACCCCATGTTACCCCATGTTACCCCATGTTACCCCATGTTATCCCATGTTACCCCATGTTACCCCATGTTATCCCATGTTACCCCATGTTACCCCATGTTACCCCATGTTACCCCATGTTACCCCATGTTATCCCATGTTACCCCATGTTACCCCATGTTATCCCATGTTACCCCATGTTATCCCATGTTACCCCATGTTACCCCATGTTACCCCATGTTACCCCATGTTATCCCATGTTACCCCATGTTACCCCATGTTACCCCATGTTATCCCATGTTACCCCATGTTATCCCATGTTATCCCATGTTATCCCGTGTCACCGCTCAGTTCGAGGGCGCCGAGGGCCGTTGGTTCCAGAAGATCTCAGCGCGGTTCTGCAGCCGTCAGCCCTTCGCCCTCGAGCAGCTCAAGGCCAAGCAGCGCAAGGACGCGCGCTTCAACCACCTCATCCAGGTGCCAAAACCGCCCCAAACCGCCCAAAATCGGCCCAAATCGCCCCAAAAAACCACCGAAACGCCCCCGAAATACCCAAAAACGACCCAAAATTGTCCAAAATAGCCCAAAATTGGCCCAAAATTGCCCCTGGTCCCCAGAGCATCCCACGGATGCGCGCGTCATCCGGGTACCAAACCCCCCTGAAACCACCCCAAAATCAGCCCAAAATCAGCCCAAATCACCCCAAAAAACCACTGAAACGCCCCTAAAATGCCCCAAAATGACCCAAAATTGGCCAAAATAGCCCCAAATTGGCCCCAAATAGCCCCAGATAGCCCCTGGTCCCCGGAGCATCCCAGGGATGCGCGCTTCATCCGGGTACCAAACCCCCCTTGGAACCACCCCAAAATCAGCCCAAATCAGCCCAAATCACCCCAAAAAACCACTGAAACGCCCCCGAAATACCCAAAAATGACCCCAAATTGCCCAAAATGACCCAAAATAGCCCCAAATTGGACGAAACAGCCCCAAAGCAGCCCCTGGACCCTCAAAGCATCACAGGAATGTGCGCTTCAACCACCACATCCAAGTGCCAAAACTGCCCAAAACGGCCCCAAATTGCCCCAAAAAACCACCGAAACGCCCCCGAAATACCCCAAAACGACCCAAAATTGACCAAAATAGCCCCAAATTGGCCCAAAATAGCCCCAGATAGCCCCTGGTCCCCAGAGCATCACAGGGATGCGCGCTTCATCCGGGTACCAAACCCCCCTTGGAACCACCCCAAAATCACCCCAAAATCAGCCCAAATCACCCCAAAAAACCCCTGAAAAGCCCCTAAAATGCCCCAAAATGACCCCAAATTGCCCAAAATGGCTCAAAATAGCCCCAAATTGGACGAAACAGCCCCAAAGCAGCCCCTGGACCCTCAAAGCATCACAGGAATGTGCGCTTCAACCACCACATCCAAGTGCCAAAACGGCCCCAAATCGCCCCAAAAAACCACCGAAACGCCCCCAAAATACCCAAAAATGACCCAAAATTGACCAAAATAGCCCCAAATTGGCCCCAAATAGCCCCAAATAGCCCCTGGTCCCCAGAGCATCCCAGGGATGCGTGCGTCATCCGGGTACCAAACCCCCCTTGAAACCACCCAAAAATCACCCCAAAATCAGCCAAAATCAGCCCAAATCACCCCAAAAAACCACTGAAACGCCCCTAAAATGCCCCAAAATGCCCCAAAATGACCCAAAATTGGCCAAAATAGCCCAAAATTGGCCCAAAATAGCCCCAGATAGCCCCTGGTCCCCAGAGCATCACAGGGATGCGCGCTTCATCCGGGTACCAAACCCCCCTTGGAACCACCCCAAAATCACCCCAAAATCAGCCAAAATCACCCCAAAAAACCACTGAAACGCCCCTAAAATGCCCCAAAATGACCCAAAATTGCCCAAAATAGCCCCAAATTGGCCCCAAATAGCCCCTGGTCCCCAGAGCATCCCAGGGATGCGCACGTCATCCGGGTACCAAACCCTCCTGAAACCACCCCAAAATCAGCCCAAAATCACCCCAAATCAGCCCAAATCACCCCAAAAAACCACTGAAAAGCCCCTAAAATGCCCCAAAATGCCCCAAAATGACCCCAAATTGCCCAAAATGACCCAAAATAGCCCCAAATTGGCCCAAAGTAGCCCCAAAGCAGCCCCTGGACCCTCAAAGCATCACAGGAATGTGCGCTTCAACCACCATATCCAAATGCCAAAACTGCCCAAAACGGCCCCAAATCGCCCCAAATCGCCCCAAAAAACCACCGAAACGCCCCCGAAATACCCAAAAACGACCCAAAATTGACCAAAATAGCCCCAAATTGGCCCCAAATAGCCCCAAATTGGCCCAAAATAGCCCCTGGTCCCCAGAGCATCACAGGGATGCGCGCTTCATCCGGGTACCAAACCCCCCTGAAACCACCCCAAAATCACCCCAAAATCAGCCCAAATCACCCCAAAAGAACAACCGAAACACCCCCGAAATCCCCCAAAATGCCCCCAAATTGCCCAAAATGACCCAAAAGAGCCCCAGAACAGCCCCTGGACCCCAAAGCGCCCCTCCCATCACATCAGTGCCCCATCCCCCCTCCATCCATGTACCAACCCCCCCCATACCCCCACGTATCCCCCTGTACCCCCCTATATCCCCCCATTACCCCCACATCCCCCCCCTACACCCCCCCTTATACCCCCCATTCCCCCCCATTCCCCCCCCATTCCCCCCCCATATACCCCCCATATCCCCCCCATCCCCCCCTACACCCCCCATCCCCCCCATTCCCCCCCATATACCCCTCCATTAACCCCCCATACCCCCCCATCCCCCCCCCATCCCTACCATCCCCCCCATTCCCCCCTATATCCCCCCCATTCCCCCCCATGTCCCCCCATATCCCCCCCATTACCCCCCCATACCCCCCCAAACCCCCCCCATATACCCCTCATTACCCCCCCATCCCCCCCATACCCCCCCATATCCCCCCCATTCCCCCCCATTCCCCCCCATGCCCCCCCATTACCCCCCCATCCCCCCCATATACCCCCCATAGCCCCCCATCCCCCCCCATTCCCCCCCCATATACCCCCCCATACCCCCCCATATCCCCCCCATACCCCCCCAAACCCCCCCATATACCCCCCCATAACCCCCCCATACCCCCCATTCCCCCCCATATCCCCCCCATTACCCCCCATTCCCCCCCCATACCCCCCCATATCCCCCCCATATCCCCCCTATCCCCCCCATTCCCCCCCATATCCCCCATTACCCCCCCATATACCCCTCCATTAACCCCCCATCCCCCCATCACCCCCATACCCCCCCATATCCCCCCATATCCCCCCCATTCCCCCCCCATTCCCCCCCATTCCCCCCCATATACCCCCCATTCCCCCCCCATTCCCCCCCATTCCCCCCCATATCCCCCCCATTCCCCCCCCATTCCCCCCCATTCCCCCCATATACCCCCCATTCCCCCCCCATTCCCCCCCATATACCCCCCATTCCCCCCCCATTCCCCCCCATTCCCCCCCATATACCCCCCATTCCCCCCCCATTCCCCCCCATTCCCCCCCATATCCCCCCCATTCCCCCCCCATTCCCCCCCATTCCCCCCCATATCCCCCCCATTCCCCCCCCATTCCCCCCCATTCCCCCCCATATCCCCCCCATTCCCCCCCCATTCCCCCCCATTCCCCCCCATATACCCCCCATTCCCCCCCCATTCCCCCCCATTCCCCCCCATATCCCCCCCATTCCCCCCCCATTCCCCCCCATTCCCCCCATATCCCCCCCATTCCCCCCCCATTCCCCCCCATTCCCCCCCATACCCCCCCCATATACCCCCCCATAACCCCCCCATGTCCCCCCCCCATTCCAGGAGGCCGAGAGCCACCCCCGCTGCCGCCGCCTGCAGCTCCGCGACATCATCCCCAGCGAGATGCAGCGCCTCACCAAGTACCCACTGCTGCTGCAGAGCATCGCTGCCTGCACCGGTCCGAACCCCCCCAAAATGACCCAAAACCGCCCCAATTCACCCCAAAACGGAGCCCCCAACCCCCTCCTGGAGATCCTGCGAAAAAACGGCCCAAAACGGCCCAAATTTGACCCAAAACGCAGCCCCAAACCCACCCACCCCCCCCCCCGTACCGACTGCTGCAGAGCATCGCTGCCTGCACCGGTGAGAGCCAACCGATTGATGCAGAGCATCGCTGCCTGCACCGGTCCGAACCCCCCCAAAATGACCCAAAACCGCCCCAATTCACCCCAAAACGGAGCCCCCAACCCCCTCCTGGAGATCCTGCGAAAAAACGGCCCAAAACGGCCCAAATTTGACCCAAAACGCAGCCCCAAACCCCCCCCCCCCCCCCGTACCGACTGCTGCAGAGCATCGCTGCCTGCACCGGTCCGAACCCCCCCCAAAATGACCCAAAACCGCCCCAATTCACCCCAAAACAGAGCCCCCCAACCTCCCCCCATTGAGGTCCTGCCCCAAAAGGACCCAAAACGGCCCTGATTCACCCCAAAACCAACCCTAAACCACCTGACCCCCCCCGCAACCCCATTGCCCCCATTGCCCCATTGCCCCCCATTGCCCCCATTGCCCCATTGCCCCATTGCCCCCATTACCCCCATTGCCCCCATTGCCCCATTGCCCCCATTGCCCCCATTGCCCCCATTGCCCCCATTGCCCCATTGCCCCCATTGCCCCCATTGCCCCCCATTGCCCCCATTGCCCCCATTACCCCCATTGCCCCCTATTGCCCCCATTGCCCCCCATTACCCCCATTGCCCCCATTACCCCCATTGCCCCCATTGCCCCCATTGCCCCATTGCCCCCATTGCCCCCATTGCCCCCCATTACCCCCATTGCCCCCATTGCCCCCATTGCCCCATTACCCCCATTGCCCCCATTGCCCCATTGCCCCCATTGCCCCCATTGCCCCCCATTACCCCCATTGCCCCCATTGCCCCCATTGCCCCCATTGCCCCCCATTACCCCCATTGCCCCATTGCCCCCATTACCCCCATTGCCCCCATTGCCTCCATTGCCCCCATTGCCCCATTGCCCCCATTGCCCCCATTACCCCCATTGCCCCATTGCCCCCCATTGCCCCCATTGCCCCCATTACCCCCATTGCCCCATTGCCCCATTGCCCCATTGCTCCCTTTACCCCCATTGCCCCATTGCCCCCCATTGCCCCCATTGCCCCCATTACCCCCATTGCCCCCATTGCCCCATTGCCCCATTGCCCCCATTACCCCCATTGCCCCCATTGCCCCCATTACCCCCATTGCCCCCATTGCCCCCCCAGAGGAGCCCCAGGATCGGGCCCATGTGGAGCAGGCAGCCGAGTGCTGCCGCCGCATCCTGGACCACGTGAACCGGGAGGTGCGGGACATGGAGAACTTCATGGTATGGACCACTATGGACCAGTATAGACCAGTATGGACCAGTATGGATCAGTGTGGGCCCAGTGCATCCCTAGTGCCCCCCCTTCACTTCCCAGTATGCTCCCAGTGCTTCCCAGTGTATCCCTAATGGGTCCTGGTATCCCCCCAGTGCATCCCAGTATGGACCAGTGCATCCCTAATGCCCCCCATCACCCCCCAGTACCATCCTGGTGCATCCCTAATGGGTCCCAGTATCCCCCCAGTGCATCCCAGTATCACCCCAGTATGTCCCGGTATATCCCAGTATGGACCAGTATCCCCTCACTGCTGCCCATTACCCCCCAGTGTGCTCTTAGTGCATCCCAGTGCATCCCTAATGGGTCCCGGTATCCCCCCAGTGCATCCCAGTATGGACCAGTATGGGCCCAGTGCACCCCTAATGCCCCCCCATTACCCCCCAGTACTTTCCTAGTGCATCCCTAATGGGTCCCAGTATCCCCTCAGTGCTTCCCAGTATCACCCCAGTATGTCCCAGTATCCCCCTCACTGCCGCCCATTACTCCCCAGTGTGCTCTTAGTGCATCCCAGTGCATCCCACTATGGACCAGTATGGGCCAGTATGCCCCAGTGTATCCCCATTGCGTCCCAGTTCACCCCCAGTGCCTCCCAGTGTCCCCCCGGTGCATCCCAGTACATCCCGCTGCAGCCCCAGTGTATTCCATTGCACCACCAGTGCCTCCCAGTACCCCCCCACTATATCCCAGTTCATCCCATTGCCCCCCATTGCCCCCAACAGAAGCTGAAGGATTATCAGCGCCGCCTCGACCTCTCCGGCCTGAAGCAGAGCTCGGACCCACTGCTGAGCGAGTTCAAGGTCAGGGCCGAAACACCCCAAAAACACCCAAAAACACCCAAAAACCACCCAAAAACACCCAAAAACACCCCAAAAACTCCCCAAAACACCCCAAAACTGCCCCAAAACACCCCAAAACCACCCCAACCCCCCAAAACACCCCAAAAACACCTCAAAACCACCCCAAAATATGTGAAAACACCCCAAAACACCCAAAAACACCCCTAAAACACCCCAAAATGCCCTAAAAACCACCCCAACCCCCCCAAAACACCCCCAAAACACCCAAAAAACCACCAACCCCCCCAGAACACCCCAAAACCACCCCAAAACACCCGAAAACACCCAGAACACTCAAAACACCCCAAAGCCACCACAGAACGCCCCAAAAACACCCAAAAAACACCCCCAAAACACCCCCAAAACACCCTAAAAACACCCCGAAACACCCCCAGAACGCGCCTAAAACACCCAAAAGCACCCCCAAAACACCCCCAAAACACCCAAAACCACCCCAAAACACCCCTAAACCACCCAAAAATCACCCCGAAAACACCCGGAAAACACTCTAAAACACCCCAAAAACACCCAAACCCCCCCCAGAACACCCCAAACCACCCAAAAAACACCCCCAAAACACAACACCCCCAAAACACCCCTAAAACACCCAAAAATCACCCCCAAAACACCCAAAAAACACCCAAAAATCACCCCGAAAACACCCGGAAAACACTCTAAAACACCCCAAAAACACCCAAACCCCCCCCAGAACACCCCAAACCACCCAAAAAACACCCCCAAAACACAACACCCCCAAAACACCCCTAAAACACCCAAAAATCACCCCCAAAACACCCCGAAAACACCCAAAAATCACCCCGAAAACACCGTGAAAACACTCTAAAACACCCCAAAAACACCCAACCCCCCCCCAGAACACCCCAAACCACCCAAAAAACACCCCCAAAACACAACACCCCCAAAACACCCCTAAAACACCCCCAAAACACCCCTAAAACACCCAAAAATCACCGCGAAAACACCGGGAAAACACTCTCAAACCCCCCAAAAACACCCAAAACCCCCAAAACACTCAAAACCCCCCCAAAACACCCCAAAAACCCCCACCCCCCCCCAGAGCACGGACCTGACGAAGCGCAACCTCGTGCACGAGGGGCCCCTCACGTGGCGCCTCAGCCGGGACAAGGCCGTGGGTGAGTGGGGGGGGGGGTGTTTTTGGGGTGTTTTTGGGGTGTTTTGGGGCGTTTTTGGGTGTTTTTGGGGCTGGTTTTGGGGTGGTTTTCGGGCATTTTTGAGGTGTTTTGGGGCGTTTTGGGGCGTTTTTGGGTGTTTTGGGGGTGTTTTGGGGCGTTTTGGGGCGGTTTTGGGTGTTTTTGGGGGTTTGGGGGCATTTTGGGGGTGTTTTGGGTGTTTTGGGGCCGGTTTTGGAGTGGTTTTCGGGCATTTTTGGAGTGTTTTGGGGGTGTTTTGGGGTTTCTTTTCAGGGCGTTTTGGGGCGTTTCTGAGTGTTTGGGGGCGTTTTGGAGTGGTTTTGGGGCATTTTTGCGGTGGTTTTGGGGGTGTTTTGGGGTCGTTTTGGGGCGTTTGGGGGGTTTTGGGGGCTGTTTTGGGGGTGTTTTGGTGCATTTTTGGCTTTTTGGGGGGTGGTTTCAGGGTGTTTCACCTCATTTCCGGGGTGTTTCAGCTCATTTTCGGCATTCTGACCCATTTTTGGGGTGTTTCACCTCATTTTTGGTATCTTTTGGTCATTTTTGGGGTGTTTTAGCCCATTTCTGGGGTGTTTCAGCCCATTTCTGGGCGTTCTGACCCATTTTCAGGGCGTTCTGCCCCATTTTCGCGGTGTTTCAGCCCCATTTTCGCGGTGTTTCAGCCTATTTTCGCGGTGTTCTGACCCATTTTTGGTGTGTTTTGGTCATTTTTGGGGTGTTTCAGCCAATTTCTGGGGTGTTTCAGCCCCATTTTCACGCTGTTTCTGCCCATTTTCGGGGCGTTCTGCCCCATTTTCGTGCTGTTTCCCCCATTTTCGCGCAGTTTCAGCTCCATTTTCAGCCCCATTTTCGCGCTATTTTCGCGCAGTTTTCGCGCAGTTTCCCCCATTTTCGCGCAGTTTCCCCCATTTTTGCGCTATTTTTGCGCAGTTTTCGCGCAGTTTTCACGCAGTTTCCCCATTTTCGCGCAGTTTTCCCCCATTTTCGCGCAGTTTCCCCCATTTTCGCGCAGTTTCCCCCATTTTCGCGCAGTTTCCCCCATTTTCGCGCTATTTTCGCGCAGTTTTCGCGCAGTTTCCCCATTTTCGCGCAGTTTCCCCCATTTTCGCGCTATTTTCGCGCTATTTTCGCGCAGTTTCCCCATTTTCGCGCAGTTTCCCCATTTTCGCGCAGTTTCCCCATTTTCGCGCAGTTTCCCCCATTTTCGCGCTATTTTCGCGCAGTTTTCGCGCAGTTTCCCCATTTTGGCGCTGTTTTCGCGCTGTTTCCCCCCAGAGGTGCAGGTGCTGCTGCTCGATGATCTCCTGGTGCTGCTCCAGCGCCTTTTCGCGCAGTTTCCCCCATTTTCGCGTAGTTTCCCCCATTTTCGCGCAGTTTCCCCATTTTCGCGCAGTTTCCCCCATTTTCGCGCTATTTTCGCGCAGTTTTCGCGCAGTTTCCCCATTTTCGCGCAGTTTTCGCGCAGTTTCCCCCATTTTCGCGCTATTTTCGCGCAGTTTTCGCGCAGTTTCCCCATTTTCGCGCAGTTTCCCCCATTTTCGCGCTATTTTCGCGCAGTTTTCGCGCAGTTTCCCCATTTTCGCGCAGTTTCCCCATTTTCGCGCAGTTTCCCCCATTTTCGCGCTATTTTCGCGCAGTTTTCGCGCAGTTTCCCCATTTTCGCGCAGTTTCCCCCATTTTCGCGCTATTTTCGCGCAGTTTTCGCGCAGTTTCCCCATTTTGGCGCTGTTTTCGCGCTGTTTCACCCCATTTCCGCGCTGTTTCCCCCCAGAGGTGCAGGTGCTGCTGCTCGATGATCTCCTGGTGCTGCTCCAGCGCCTTTTCGCGCAGTTTCCCCCATTTTCGCGCTATTTTCGCACTGTTTCACCCCATTTTTGCGCAGTTTCCCCCATTTTCGCGCTATTTTCGCGCAGTTTTCGCGCAGTTTCCCCATTTTCGCGCTGTTTTCGCACTGTTTCACCCCATTTTCGCGCAGTTTCCCCCATTTTCGCGCTATTTTCGCGCAGTTTTCGCGCAGTTTCCCCATTTTCGCGCAGTTTCCCCCATTTTCGCGCAGTTTCCCCCATTTTCGCGCAGTTTCCCCCATTTTCGCGCTATTTTCGCGCAGTTTTCGCGCAGTTTCCCCATTTTCGCGCAGTTTCCCCCATTTTCGCGCTATTTTCGCGCAGTTTTCGCGCAGTTTCCCCATTTTCGCGCAGTTTCCCCCATTTTCGCGCAGTTTCCCCCATTTTCGCGCTATTTTCGCGCAGTTTTCGCGCAGTTTCCCCCATTTTCGCGCTATTTTCGCGCAGTTTTCGCGCAGTTTCCCCATTTTCGCGCTGTTTTCGCGCTGTTTCACCCCATTTCCGCGCTGTTTCCCCCCAGAGGTGCAGGTGCTGCTGCTCAATGATCTCCTGGTGCTGCTCCAGCGCCTTTTCGCGCAGTTTCCCCCATTTTCGCGCAGTTTCCCCCATTTTCGCGCTATTTTCGCGCAGTTTTCGCGCAGTTTCCCCATTTTCGCGCTATTTTCGCGCTATTTTCGCGCTGTTTTCGCGCAGTTTCCCCATTTTCGCGCAGTTTCCCCCATTTTCGCGCTATTTTCGCGCAGTTTTCGCGCAGTTTCCCCATTTTCGCGCAGTTTCCCCCATTTTCGCGCTATTTTCGCGCAGTTTTCGCGCAGTTTCCCCATTTTCGCGCAGTTTCCCCCATTTTCGCGCTATTTTCGCGCAGTTTTCGCGCAGTTTCCCCATTTTCGCGCAGTTTCCCCCATTTTCGCGCTATTTTCGCGCAGTTTTCGCGCAGTTTCCCCATTTTGGCGCTGTTTTCGCGCTGTTTCCCCCCAGAGGTGCAGGTGCTGCTGCTCGATGATCTCCTGGTGCTGCTCCAGCGCCTTTTCGCGCAGTTTCCCCATTTTCGCGCAGTTTCCCCCATTTTCGCGCTATTTTCGCGCAGTTTTCGCGCAGTTTCCCCCATTTTCGCGCTATTTTCGCGCTATTTTCGCGCTGTTTTCGCGCAGTTTCCCCATTTTCGCGCAGTTTCCCCCATTTTCGCGCTATTTTCGCGCAGTTTTCGCGCAGTTTCCCCATTTTCGCGCAGTTTCCCCCATTTTCGCGCTATTTTCGCGCAGTTTTCGCGCAGTTTCCCCATTTTCGCGCAGTTTCCCCCATTTTCGCGCTATTTTCGCGCAGTTTTCGCGCAGTTTCCCCATTTTCGCGCAGTTTCCCCCATTTTCGCGCTATTTTCGCGCAGTTTTCGCGCAGTTTCCCCATTTTGGCGCTGTTTTCGCGCTGTTTCCCCCCAGAGGTGCAGGTGCTGCTGCTCGATGATCTCCTGGTGCTGCTCCAGCGCCTTTTCGCGCAGTTCCCCCATTTTCGCGCAGTTTCCCCATTTTCGCGCAGTTTCCCCCATTTTCGCGCAGTTTCCCCATTTTCGCGCAGTTTCCCCCATTTTCGCGCTATTTTCGCGCAGTTTTCCGCGCAGTTTCCCCCATTTTCGCGCAGTTTCCCCCATTTTCGCGCTATTTTCGCGCAGTTTTCGCGCAGTTTCCCCCATTTTCGCGCAGTTTCCCCATTTTCGCGCAGTTTCCCCCATTTTCGCGCAGTTTTCGCGCAGTTTCCCCCATTTTCGCGCTATTTTCGCGCAGTTTTCGCGCATTTTCCCCATTTTCGCGCAGTTTCCCCCATTTTCGCGCTATTTTCGCGCAGTTTTCGCGCAGTTTCCCCATTTTCGCGCAGTTTCCCCCATTTTCGCGCTATTTTCGCGCAGTTTTCGCGCAGTTTCCCCATTTTCGCGCAGTTTCCCCCATTTTCGCGCTATTTTCGCGCAGTTTTCGCGCAGTTTCCCCATTTTGGCGCTGTTTTCGCGCTGTTTCCCCCCAGAGGTGCAGGTGCTGCTGCTCGATGATCTCCTGGTGCTGCTCCAGCGCCTTTTCGCGCAGTTTCCCCCATTTTCGCGCTATTTTCGCGCAGTTTTCGCGCAGTTTCCCCATTTTCGCGCAGTTTCCCCCATTTTCGCGCTATTTTCGCGCAGTTTTCGCGCAGTTTCCCCATTTTCGCGCAGTTTCCCCCATTTTCGCGCTATTTTCGCGCAGTTTTCGCGCAGTTTCCCCATTTTCGCGCAGTTTCCCCCATTTTCGCGCTATTTTCGCGCAGTTTTCGCGCAGTTTCCCCATTTTCGCGCAGTTTCCCCCATTTTCGCGCTATTTTCGCGCAGTTTTCGCGCAGTTTCCCCATTTTCGCGCAGTTTCCCCCCATTTTCGCGCTATTTTCGCGCAGTTTTCGCGCAGTTTCCCCATTTTCGCGCAGTTTCCCCCATTTTCGCGCAGTTTCCCCCATTTTCGCGCAGTTTCCCCCATTTTCGCGCTATTTTCGCGCAGTTTTCGCGCAGTTTCCCCATTTTCGCGCAGTTTCCCCCATTTTCGCGCTATTTTCGCGCAGTTTTCGCGCAGTTTCCCCATTTTCGCGCAGTTTCCCCCATTTTCGCGCAGTTTCCCCCATTTTCGCGCTATTTTCGCGCAGTTTTCGCGCAGTTTCCCCCATTTTCGCGCTATTTTCGCGCAGTTTTCGCGCAGTTTCCCCATTTTCGCGCTGTTTTCGCGCTGTTTCACCCCATTTCCGCGCTGTTTCCCCCCAGAGGTGCAGGTGCTGCTGCTCAATGATCTCCTGGTGCTGCTCCAGCGCCTTTTCGCGCAGTTTCCCCCATTTTCGCGCAGTTTCCCCCATTTTCGCGCTATTTTCGCGCAGTTTTCGCGCAGTTTCCCCATTTTCGCGCTATTTTCGCGCTATTTTCGCGCTGTTTTCGCGCAGTTTCCCCATTTTCGCGCAGTTTCCCCCATTTTCGCGCTATTTTCGCGCAGTTTTCGCGCAGTTTCCCCATTTTCGCGCAGTTTCCCCCATTTTCGCGCTATTTTCGCGCAGTTTTCGCGCAGTTTCCCCATTTTCGCGCAGTTTCCCCCATTTTCGCGCTATTTTCGCGCAGTTTTCGCGCAGTTTCCCCATTTTGGCGCTGTTTTCGCGCTGTTTCCCCCCAGAGGTGCAGGTGCTGCTGCTCGATGATCTCCTGGTGCTGCTCCAGCGCCTTTTCGCGCAGTTTCCCCATTTTCGCGCAGTTTCCCCCATTTTCGCGCTATTTTCGCGCAGTTTTCGCGCAGTTTCCCCATTTTCGCGCTATTTTCGCGCTATTTTCGCGCTGTTTTCGCGCAGTTTCCCCATTTTCGCGCAGTTTCCCCCATTTTCGCGCTATTTTCGCGCAGTTTTCGCGCAGTTTCCCCATTTTCGCGCAGTTTCCCCCATTTTCGCGCTATTTTCGCGCAGTTTTCGCGCAGTTTCCCCATTTTCGCGCAGTTTCCCCCATTTTCGCGCTATTTTCGCGCAGTTTTCGCGCAGTTTCCCCATTTTCGCGCAGTTTCCCCCATTTTCGCGCTATTTTCGCGCAGTTTTCGCGCAGTTTCCCCATTTTGGCGCTGTTTTCGCGCTGTTTCCCCCCAGAGGTGCAGGTGCTGCTGCTCGATGATCTCCTGGTGCTGCTCCAGCGCCTTTTCGCGCAGTTCCCCCATTTTCGCGCAGTTTCCCCATTTTCGCGCAGTTTCCCCCATTTTCGCGCAGTTTCCCCATTTTCGCGCAGTTTCCCCCATTTTCGCGCTATTTTCGCGCAGTTTTCGCGCAGTTTCCCCCATTTTCGCGCAGTTTCCCCCATTTTCGCGCTATTTTCGCGCAGTTTTCGCGCAGTTTCCCCCATTTTCGCGCAGTTTCCCCATTTTCGCGCAGTTTCCCCCATTTTCGCGCAGTTTTCGCGCAGTTTCCCCCATTTTCGCGCTATTTTCGCGCAGTTTTCGCGCATTTTCCCCATTTTCGCGCAGTTTCCCCCATTTTCGCGCTATTTTCGCGCAGTTTTCGCGCAGTTTCCCCATTTTCGCGCAGTTTCCCCCATTTTCGCGCTATTTTCGCGCAGTTTTCGCGCAGTTTCCCCATTTTCGCGCAGTTTCCCCCATTTTCGCGCTATTTTCGCGCAGTTTTCGCGCAGTTTCCCCATTTTGGA
>JAQZCJ010000201.1:0-21046 GCA_028858755.1 Ara ararauna
AAAAATGCAATTAGCTAAATAGTTTCCTTAAACAATGGAGATAATCTTTCTCTGACTCTTTAACAAACATGAAACGAGGGAACAAATATGTGGAGTGCTGTGGAATGGTTTGCATCACTGCAAATATTAAAATACCTCTTTAAAAACATTGGGGTTTAGCATACTGTTGTGGTCACCCTGTCATTAGCTAAATAATTCAGTAAGCAGGGATAGTGAGGGGAGAATAACAATTTGAGTACTAAATAAGGACTGGCCTTAAAAGATATTTTATGAGATACATGTCATTTTAGAAAACTGGTGAAGTCACCAGGATTTTAAGTGAGAAGAATGCCATCTTGGCAATCTTTTTTCTATTTCAGGTCCTTAATTTTAGTGAGGAAGGGGTCATTTTGTTAATTCCTACACTCATTCACTACAGCAGTTTACAGCTTAACTGAGCTCCAGTTCTCTCTCTCACGCGCACACACAGAAGCACTCTCAAATACATTTGCAGAGCAGCAATTATTGAGAAAGTAGCCAGGGTAAATGTAGGTGGATGTAATAATATAATACAAGTAATTAATCATGGGGTGTAGGATTCATTATGTCAACAAACTAGATGAAGCCTCCTTGGGAATGTGATATAAAACAACATGTAAGAATGATTTCTTTAAAGTGACAGGTAAAGATAATAAATCAAAAGTCTATCTGACAAAGCAACATATCCATAAAACTGTATTATTTGGGACCAGGAAGTGTAGATACCATTACTGCAAAATAGGATACCTTTCATAGAGTTCTTCTGCAAATAGTATTAATAAATGGTATATCAAAACAATGGGTATATTTTAACACATCATGTGGATGAAGAAATTATATCGAGATTTTTTTATACATAATTTTTTCTATGGACTTGAAAACTTTCTTGGAGATTGTAGGGAAAGGCATAAAGATCATGTGCACTCCTGAAGACTCTACATTTTTGAGTAGCAGTGGAAGAAAGAAATAACATAGATGCACAGCTAGGAAGTCCCATTACAACATACAGGCAGCAAGCAGAAGCTGATTTTTCTATGCAGAAACCACATACAGGACTACAAATTTCAAGCAGAAAGTTAGTAATAACTTGTAAGTGAAATAGCAAGTGAGCAGTGAAAATCTTTGAACATAAATGAAGCTCCAAAGTGAGTCTCAGCCTTCAGTAGCCAAAAATATACCAGTTCTTGCCTGAAAGACATAAGTGCTATTGTGAAATTGATATCCCTCCTTGGCTTATTCCCAGGCAATATGTTGCCTTTCTGGGGGCTGATCAATGTGATTGATGTGATGTGTGAAATCCAGAAGGGAGCTCCCCTTTAATCAAACCCACTGTCCTCCAGTGATAGGCAGCTGTGGACTAACATGTTCTTCTGCCTTGCTCCCTCTGGTTTCCCTAAGAAATTGGTACAGGCAAATACAAAGAAAACAGGAGGGGACAGAAAAATGAACTGCTGGACAGGACATGAGAGGGCAGCAATCAAGCGGTGGATTTATTCCTTAAAAGGAAAGAAGAAAGGCTGTGACTCCCCTTGCAGCCCCAAGGCTGGCTCAAAATAGGCAGCCCACTTCTGTGCTGCGCTGGCCCCAGAGACAGCAAGGAAGGTGTTTTAGCACCATGCCCCAGTGCTGGATTATCCCCGGCATCCTTCCCCTTGCTTCCCCTCAGTGTTGGTACTGATCTGAGTGCATTGTGCTGCTTTGGGCCAGCACATAGAGAAAATAAATAGGGCTTAAAACACCTTAAAAGGTATTAAAAGGTTGGACGTTGCTTTGCTCTTGCAGACATGATGTCATTATCTGTGCAAAGAATTTCAAATACTGACCTGTTTTAATTTTACACGTCACTGGCTTATGATCCTATAAGGATGCTATAAGAGGTTTCTCTTCTGTACAACAAAAAACATGCTGCATGTGACCACCTGCTGCAGGCTTTGTACTTCATGCAGGACACCCTTTTTAGCTAGACAGCAATTAAATTGTTAATACTTCCTTAGCATGTGAATGAATTTAATTGATCTAGCTTAAAAGATTAACGTTACAGCATGATCTTCTCTCTCTATTTTTTTTTTCTTAGAGGCTTATTCTCATAATTGTAAAGATTTCAGAGGTACAAATCTCATTTGGTTAACTTTTTCCACAATTTGCTGTATTATTTTAATACTTGCATCTCCTATCTTGATGCCAGTTAATTACGTCACAAGCAATCAGCTATGAAAGTCCATCCAGGCCTCCCACGGAAAATTAATATGTTTGTAATGTTACCCCGTGATAAAACAACTTATTCTCTTTCTGAAACAGAGCAGGTAAGAGAGCTTTGCAGCATAAATGTGTGGTTGAATTCAAAGGTGCAGTAGCCAGAGTAAATATACTGTGAAAAACATCCATAAGAGGTGGGTAAATAACAATCTAGCAAAGCTTTTAACTGTGTCCTGAGTGTGTGTGAACAATCTCACAGAGTCTATACCACTAATCATAGACCCTGCAGTGTTTTACAAAAATGAGCTTACAGTGATATGATGGGGTATTTTTCCCTGAATTTGAATATAGTGTTTTGAAACTGAAAGAGCAAAGGCTTTGTTTGGTCCAGCTATTCTGCTGTCAAGACTTTTACCTGACTGTCAGATTTTATCTGTTTGCCATTGCAGTTACAAGTTGACAGCCTGGAGAATATCCCGGCAGTGTTAAACCCTTATGTGAGTAGTACCACACAGCTTTTGGGGAATGCATGAACATGCTGATAGACCTCCTTGCAAGACCTACCTTTCCTCTTTGCCTTTCTGAATACAAAAAATGTATTCTTACTTGCATCACCCAGGCCCATTTTTTGTTAGAGAGCAGACAACAATCTTTGATGTACAAATGCATTATAAGAGAATTGAAAACTTTATTCTCCTTCTTTTATTTCCATGTTGCACAAGTAAAGCTAATGATTTCAGATTAAGGCAACACTGCTCAACAACTTCACACTGAATGGGAAGAAAAACCACTGAACTCATGCCATAGGGTAAATGTAAATATCAAGAAAGTAGAATTTGCCAGGGTATCACATTTAAAGCTGAAATTTGTAAATAGTACAGTCATAAATGAAACAAATTAACAGATATGTGCTTAGAAAATTGAATATAGTAAATATGAAATCCACCTAACTAGCTCTTATCTATTCTAAAAACACTTTCTACACATAAGCATATAGTAATTTGTACTTATACACTCACAAAACACCTCTTTAAAAACAAATTTCAAAGGTCTTAGTTACACCAATGTTCCTTCAAATCCAAAGTAATAACAGTATTAGAATTAGAACATAATTGTTTGCCTTCTTTGAAATTCAATAGCTTTTTTATTTTAAATTATTTTTTTTTAATTCTTCTTTTCAATGTAAAAACACAGGGCAGTATTCCTGGAGTTCTCCTTCACTACCATGTGAAATGTCTGACTACCAGAATTCTGGCTGCCAAAGCCTGACTTGTCATCTTCCTTATTAAAAATATCCTTTTCATGGGACAGCCTTAATAAAACACAAATGAGTGTGATACTTCTTTACTGAATTTTCAGTCCTGTTCTACCACACCCTGCTGATCCTTGCTTCAGGAGTCTTTGTGCAAAGGCATAGTTCCTGTGGTGATAGTTATTGACTATCTCAGAGAAGAATAAGAAGATGAAGATGCCAAATGAGTCATCAGACACACCAGAAACAACCACCTGTAGGATATCATGCGAAAAATACTTACAGGTTCCCACGGAAATTAGCCCAGGCTAGAATACTGCTTGTCTAAATCTCATTTTTTTTACAGACAGTCAGAAGACAGAAAGGAAAATCTGTCTTAATTCTTGTTAAGAGTCAAGCTTTGGAAATGTTCGTTTCTACCAAAGGAAAGCTGCATGTATGTTGTCTCTCAGTATTTGGTGTACAAGAAAACTTATTTTGACATCAGTGCACTACATTCTGTGAAACCTCTTTTAACAGTATGCAACACTAATATAAGGAAAATATACCACAGGCAGGAAACGTTTCAAATGAGAGTTAGTTCACTAAAGCAAGTTTTCAGTATACTTCTAGTAATGTCCAAAATAAGGCTGCTACACATTCACTAAATATGCCTTCAGAATGAATATCCAGTGTGTGGAGTCACACTGAAAGATTGCAGACTCTGATCTCAGTGCCACTGTGGTGAGTCCTACAGATAACATCTAATGCACAAAGACCAAACATTGGGTAGACTGCCAAATTCTTATTTGTCCTTCACCATATTGACTGTTTCAAAATCTCTTTGTATGAGCCATTATTTTCAAATTGTTTCCCAACTTATACTGCAATTGAAAATTGGACAGCTCTTCAATTGCTCCTACATTTCAATTGATTACCAATACAGGTTTTCAGAATTAAGAATATTGCTCTATTCTTACCCACAGCATCATGTTGACTTTGTGTTGTGGTTATTTAAATATGCCTGTACAGTTTGTGCTGGACTCTAGTGCTAAGATAACAGAAGGGAGAATCAATTAGATTTATTATCTCTGAACTGTACAGTAAGTGATAAGACAACCTGTACACATAAAGTAGCATTCATTTGCAAGGACTTACACAGTTGTACAGTTTTAGTAGTTTACATACTGGAGTGACATAATGTCATACGCAACAATGAAAACAACTCTACTTATATAGAATCAAGATTATCACAGTGGGGAAAAATAGAGAAGACAGTAGGTGGAAGCCCTCATGATATTAACGAGTAGCTTACATAAGCAAATTGCTATGGCTGATGCCCAAAGCCTAGGTTACAGCTCAGAGACAAAAGCTGGGCTAGAGCAGCAGTCCAGCCTTTGACCATCCTTCTTGAGCTTCCCTGGCTTCCTTTTGTCCAGTAGCCTATTCTAATTATTTATTCTTTAACCAGGTTTAAACCTCTCCCTAAACTTCCTTTTCTCCCAGTAAAACCACTTATACTGGCTTTAGGAGGAGACTTCTTTGAATAAAAATGACCATAAGATGTGGTAGAAATGCATTTTAATGCTGTAGCATCCTTTAATGAATTGGCTTATGCAACTGTTCCAAAGTTAACTGAAGTAAAATTGAGTCATTTTCTCTCATTAGTAAACTTTGGTTTCTAATGTGCATGATTGTATTTATGGCTGAACAATTGTGACACAAAGAATGTACCACTTCTCAATTAAAAAAAAAGCAGTACTTGCTTTTTCTCTAGTCAGCACTGGGGATTCCCCTTCGTTTTTACCATTTCAGATATTCAACTTGATGGGATAGTATTATGGGAAAGGTCACATATACAGATTCTCAAGAGTTTGATCCATCCCACAAAATCAATGGAAAGTTTCCTGCTGGTTTCAACAAGAGCAACAAGGCCCATAGTCCTTTTAATCTTTGCTCATAATTCTTCAGAGCCAAGTGTTCTGCCTTCAATGACTTTGAAAAAAAAAAGTCCATCCTTCTGAATAAATTATTCAAAATCAACCTTGGGAATATCTCCCTGTATAAAATATACTTATAGCTCTGGCTGGTTTTAAAAAGGAGATAAGGAATGTTTCACAGTGAGACATTTCTATGTCTACAAACTTCTCATAATATGTTCATTAATTTTTCCATCATGATAAAACCTCATCCATTACTGGTTCAAGGTTTTCATGACTTGTGTGGCACACGCTGCTCATCCAACAGACTACTGAATCATATATCATTCAAACTGAATTTGCGAACTTTGCATCCTTATACCTGAGACATCTAAAGGGCCAGGTAAGTAACCAAAGTTAAGGCTCCCTCTGAGTGTAACAGACATACAGTCTCCTGAGTCTTAGTTTCCCAGATGAGTGCTCATCTGCTGGTCATTCATGACAGGTATGGTCTAAAAAACATGTAAGAAGTATTTTACCACTGCAGTTATGAATAATGCAAACTGGGAAAATACAGCATCTTTCTGAAGCTGCAGCATTGATTTGGGCATTTTATTTGATTACATTTGGTAAGTCATGAGTCTGAAAATTTTAATACTTAGACTAGACACCTCTGCAAGAGTCCCAGGCTGCTCCAGAAAATGGTCCCAGAAATTCAGATGGTGCTGTATTTCCTCCATAGCTGATAAAATGCTTGAAGGGAACGGCATTGTGCAGCCAAGGACACCAGCTTTTCTGTGTGCTCAGCAACCAAAGCCCTGATCAGCTTTACTCTTGAAGGCTCCTGTATTCTCTGCAGTGTTGGCCTTGCCTGAGTAGCTACAGAGCTCTTCTTATAGTCACTTCATTATATTCTTACTAATATACTTATTAATCTCTTATTATAGTCACATTACAGTCTTTTTCATTTTCACTACCTCTGCTTAACTTTTTCTGGGCTCTAACAGGGGATTTTTAAGTACTTAAGATCTCACTAATACAGCTGATCATATACAATCCCATAGAACACCCCTTAACATCCCTGGAATAATCAGGACAGGCCTATTGCAATATGAACAGTAGGTCAACCTTTGGGAAAATCCTTGTCTAATCTGTTTCCTATTTACATCAAAAGGAAATGTTCTCCATCATTTCCCATATGGGGTTGATCAGGTTCCATGGGCATAGTCCCTCAAGCACCATCTGTTTATATATACGTTTACGAGGTCCAAGATTGTCATCACTCTCAACAGATCATAAGCTCAAAGGTGCTACATTCTGATGTTGTTTCTGCAATGAAGTGTAATCTGCTGCAAAGTGTTGCAATGGCAATGTTTCTTTGAAGTGGTTTTGGTTGAAAAGAGGTTAGAAAAGTTAGAAATTCTGGAGTAGGTAGATCAGATAGTGTGTTTCATGTCAAAATAAAATCTAATGTCAATGTAGAGCTTAAAAAATACTATTTGGGTATATTAGAGAAATGTTATATTTCAAAAATCTATTGTTTGTGCTAAAAATAAATTTGGAAAAAAAGCAAAGATGCACAATGTATTTTTAAAAGCAATATTCTAGCCTGAAAAATTTCAGAAATAGATTAATATTGAATATTTTCATTGACAGCTATTGAATTTTAAAATATTTATATAGTATTAGAACATTGCAAACCACCATGCTTTCAGAGAGGAGCACTCATGGAAGTGATTTGCTGTTCTGCTTTGTCTATTCTCAAATGAGGCTATATTTGCAGAAGGCAGAAGAGCTGTGCCACCTGGCAACCCCAACTTTTCTCCAGTGAGATAGCACCATCACTTCACACAGCCCACATGGGAAGAAGCAGCAAGGCAGGTGTAAGAAAACAGATCTCAAACAAGTGACGCTTCTGGGCTGTGCAGAAGTGCTGCAAAGGCTGGGACATGGAAGAAAACAGCACAAAAAACCCATCAGGTAAAACAGGTGCCACTGAGTGCAAGATGCAAACCATCACCCTCTGGTCCCTAGCAGTCAAGATCGCCTGCGTCACCCACTCTCACCTAGTCTTGAGACTTCAAGGGTGTGTGTACTGCAGGTACAACTGCTGTAAGTGAAAAGATACCTTAAATTATAAAAAGGATCAGCAAATTTAATAATCTTTAGAACCTTAGGATGTAAGCAGATAGTTTTGAAAATCTAATTTATGGATTTAGGTGCATAATATGGCAATAAGATGCCATACCAGACCAATACCCTTTATCAATTTAACACTGTTGGCTGTAAGGAGTCATACAGTGACACTCTGCTGAATTCTTAGAGGTTAGTTCTGACAAGAAAGCACAACTAATTATAGAAATATTTAACATCACAAAATAAGTTAAAGAGGAACTCCTCAAACACTGTTGTTTAAGAATACATTTCTCAAAAGGTTTTCAAATGTTTTTTTTGGAAATGATGTACATTGACATTTCACACTACTGGTTTTACTCCTCCAGATTTAAATAGCCTGAACAGTAAACAGTGTATTTGCAATAGGAAAGTCAGTTGAATCAAATCAGTCCTCAAGTAAATCAATGTATACTGATTTACACCACAGTTGATCTGATTAGTCTCATAAGAGTGGCGGCAGCTCTAATAAAAGCCTCACTGGAATAAAAGTGCACCTACTTATTGTTATCTTTAATATTTTGTGAAAACAAGAAATACTTCAAGGTAAGCAGCTCTAATGTACCTATTGATTTGCTTTATTTAAAATATTAATGAACTGACTAAAACAATGTTTTGGGTTTTTTTTAAATATCAGATTTAAATAACATGCATGATGTTTTCTACATGATCCCAAGTGTTTATATATTAAAAACCAAATTAAAACTGATTAGTTGATAATGACTGCAGATGCTGACCTTTGGAAAGATTTATTAGTCCTGCAAACTGTGAACTGGGCTACCTGCTCGTTCTGACCTTGATACAAGAACAGAAACAGCGAATGGTAGATTTAACCCTTGCTGATTCTACAAATAAATCCCTGCTAAAAGAAACATCAAACAGCAGAACCTCTAGGCTGCAAATATTAATGTAAGTTCAGTTTTTGTTTAACGAGGCTATCCATGGGAATCAAAGTAATGTCCTTTATCTGCCTGGTTCTTTACTAATGAATATATTTTTAGGCAATATAGAAGATTTGGGGGGACATTTTATTATACAATCTACAGTTGCACTTGATTTCCATTCACCAGCAAAGCACGCTGAATGTCATTCATACAAAAAGACTACTATTGCCTTCCTTCTGTCCCATGAGTGGTCTCATTCCTGTCCCTTGCAGGCAGCACAAATATTCCCATTGACTTCAATATGCACGTATACAGGCCATAGGTATGGAGAAAACTGTAACTTGAAAGCACACATTTATCAAGACAAAAAGTCAATAAAAATTGTAAATATCTGAGAAAATTATTTAATTGTAATTTGAGTTTAAATAATGAGGAAAACTGGAACTGCTTTGGCTTACTTTTTATTTATTTATTGTAACTTCTTTTCAGGAGCCTGCTAATGACTCTTTTTAAGTTCACAATTCATGTCTATTTGATTTTAATAAAGCCCATTGCAATACTGATAGATCTTGACTTCAGCAGCTACTTTATGCTTTACTAAATGAATTTACTAAATGAATTCCTAAACATCAGTGCTTAGTCCTGTGCTTTTAAGCATAAAGCAGCCAACGTCTGGTAAATGGATTCAGATCAAGAACTGGTTATGTGAGTTAATCTTAGAATATGGGGGGAGGAATAGGTAAAGTGGTAAAGGAAAAGGGGATTGTTGGAGTTTTATTTCTTTCCCTTTTTGTCTTTTTAACCACCCCCTGATCTACACTGCAATCTGTTTTGTCTGCTGCTTCTGACAGTATCACAGGGAACCTTGCTTGGTGAGATTGATTGGTACCTCCAACTTAGCCATTTCCTTGCAGAATGGCTGCCTTTTTTTTGCCTAATGATGTTACATTTGTCCTGCAGATGATGTAGAGCATGCTGCAGAGGATGAACAGCTCTGCTCTGACCACTCCTTACTTGGCAAGTACTCACGCTTCACACCAACACTCTTCCGCACCATTAATATTATATATAGATACCCTTGTCACAGATTTACATTCGGTGATCCGAAATCAGGACAGGAAGGGTGAAGTGTGCAGGGGGTGTGCGGGTGAGGAGGTAATCTGATTTATTGTGAGGAATGTTGGTGAATAAAAAGGAAGTGATCAAATTTATATTAATGTCTTGACCTATATTCTCAGTCCTGCTTTTTTCACTGCTCAACCCCAAAATGCCTTTCCTCTGGCAAGAGATTTTAAAAAGTCTTTAAAAACATGATGGTTCAGTGTCTCAAGATGCATTTACTTGCAATATATTCTTTGATATCACAATTTTGTGCATTGGTGACAACCCCTGGGGAGATTAAATAGTCATGGAGTAGAGGCCGGGTTCTCAGTCTCTAAAACGCTTTGTGTGTGATCTGCACATCCACTGCTGGATGTACATAGATGCTCTGAGCACTGACACGGTAAAACACAGAGAGTATTGCAGAGTTATCTCCACTTATATACGAATATGTAGATCCTATGTGTAAAACTTGCTTGAAAGTTCATTAGAGAAAGAGCAGATCTTTGACATGCACCTTACAAAGGAAATGCAATAGCAAGCCATTCAGAAACATGTGCTGGAGGTGGTAAATCAAAGAACTCAAACTTAGAAGAATAGAAATAAGATTATTTACACTCTAGTGTCTTTTATTTATACCGTCTAATATCTAATTATTTAGCACAGTAAGTTTTTCATCAGATTCCTTTCTTTGTTCCGCACACGGGAAAACCTGCTCTGGGTATGAATCAGGGTGTTGTAAAGAAAGAGACCTTTCCTGGAAGAACGCCAGCTTTGTTTTTCAGAGGAGTTAGACCACAGGAGGTGTGGGGAATAAAGCAGAAGGTTTCCTGCGGTTTCTCATGTGGCATTTGCTAAGTTGCCTGCATTCATATACTGATTTTCTCAGTAACTCCTTTGAGGTTTGGAGGTCAGGGTGCTAAAGAGTTAGAAACCACACTATTTTGAATATCTGTTTTTCTCCTCTGCCTGACTGTAGTGGAGAAAATAAAGCCACCTTAGGAACAACATGATGTGTAGAAAAAGTGCTGTTGTTTTCTACATCTCAATATGAGAGTTTGACTACGTAAATGATCAATTGTGTAGTTTGAAGAAAATTTCTTTTAAAAATAATAATTGTGAATTGAAAAGTATGAAACTGTCAATTTAATAGAATGTTTTGTTTCTGACTTTTTTCTCCTTTCCTTTCCCTTCCTTTCCCTTCCTTTCCTTTCCCTTCCTTTCCCTTCCTTTCCCTTCCTTTCCCTTCCTTTCCCTTCCTTTCCCTTCCTTTCCCTTCCTTTCCCTTCCCTTCCCTTCCCTTCCCTTCCCTTCCCTTCCCTTCCCTTCCCTTCCCTTCCCTTCCCTTCCCTTCCCTTCCCTTCCCTTCCCTTCCCTTCCCTTCCCTTCCCTTCCCTTCCCTTCCCTCCCCTCCCCTCCCCTCCCCTCCCCTCCCCTCCCCTCCCCTCCCCTCCCCTCCCCTTCCCTTCCCTTCCCTTCCCTTCCCTTCCCTTCCCTTCCCTTCCTTCCCCTCCCCTTCCCTCCCCTTCCCTCCCCTTCCCTCCCCTTCCCTCCCCTTCCCTCCCCTTCCCTCCCCTTCCCTTCCCTTCCCTTCCCTTCCCTTCCCTTCCCTTCCCTTCCCTTCCCTTCCCTTCCCTTCCCTTCCCTTCCCTTCCCTTCCCTTCCCTCCCCTTCCCTTCCCTTCCCTCCCCTCCCCTCCCCTTCCCTCCCCTTCCCTCCCCTTCCCTCCCCTTCCCTTCCCTTCCCTCCCCTTTCCTCCCCTTCCCTCTCCTTCCCTCTCCTTCCCTTCCCTCTCCTTCCCTCTCCTTCCCTTCCCTCTCCTTCCCTTCCCTTCCCTCTCCTTCCCTTCCCTTCCCTCTCCTTCCCTTCCCTCTCCTTCCCTTCCCTCTCCTTCCCTCTCCTTCCCTTCCCTCTCCTTCCCTCTCCTTTTCTTTCCTTTCAAGAAAGTTCAAATTCATTCCTGTGTAGAACATTACTGCAAACTGAAAGAGGAACAGTTTCATACAGAAGGCCAAGAAGTAAAAATACGTGCTTTGAAACATCTGTTACTGATCCAGAGAATATTGAAATGGACTATTTTGTCCACCTGCTTTAAAGAGAGCTTTTTATTCATCTCTAGTAGTATGTAACAGTAGTAACTGTCTAAAATTGATACAAATTGATGAAATGTTTTTGGCACCAAGAAGCTGTGTCTTTCAGTACAGAAAAGCATTCTGACTGTTGCTCTGCACTACCTGAGATTCCACAGACAGGGAAATGTTACGGGAGAGAGTATACTCACAGAAGCAACCTGAATAGGTCTCCTTGTTCTATAGAAAGATATGCATGATTCAAGCACTATAGTGTAACTTGAACCTATAGTCAATGCAATATTGCAATGAAGCACTAAAGAAAAAGAACACTATTATGAGTACTGGGCACTGACCCAGCAAGTTAAGCTCTCTCTCCTACTCACCTCAGGTGGCACGTCAGCAGTAAGTTAATGATATCTTTATACTTCTGAAAAGCATATTCAAATAAATCATTTACATTTCATTAAATACCTGCTCTTGGTAGCTGAAATGCACAGCTTTATAAGAATGGTTTGAGTTATATAACCTATACCCCAACCAGTACAAAACCTTGTTCCACTTCCCTCTTCTGACAGAAGGGGCTTCTGCCACTTTGTGACTTTTCTGAAAGAATTTGGCAGGAACGTCACTGTGCTTTTCCAAGTTGGGTCAGTGGAGCCATGGTACTTAGCTAATGACCTTGATCAGTTTGGTACTGTCCTCTTACTGATCTGCTCAGAAGGTCTATCAGTATTTGCAAAATTAAAATTTTCAGATTAAAAAAGGAATATTTATGCCACAAACATGATTTTTTTTAATGTGTTCATTCACAGCTAGATTTATCGTCAATAATCAACAGGCACATCAAGCAGAAGCTAATACCAGCTGATTACCAGCAAGGAAACTAGGCATGAACTAATATGCCATAATGCTTCATTGCAATTATAAAGATTTCTTATAAAATGCTTTAAAATTATTTATGTTAATTCCATTACAAAGCAAACATGTACTGAGCAGGAAATTATGTTGTATTAATTTCAGCACTCACCACTCTTATAAACCAATCATATCACTCTTCTTCTTTCCATTTTATAATTATCATTAATTACCAGTTTATAATAAGTTTATTCAGTTAATTCAGTGCTGTTCATGCCCTGAAGCATAAACCAATACTGATACCATTTTAACCTGTGACTAATTAGAAAATTTTAGTACCATTAGGTAACTTGTTCTCTAAATGATTTCATCCTTTCAGGTAACACAAGATTTTTAATATCTTTTTTTAATTCTCAACAGAAAAGACAGACATTCCTGATTAGTTCCTTTGAAGTTTGCCACATCAAGGGTTTTTATGGTTTTGTTTTGCAACAAAATTGTTATCACCAATAAGAAATTAAAATAAACTAAGATAAAACCATAGAATCATTTAGATTGGAAAAGACCTTTAAGATCATCAAGTCCAACCGTAAAACCAGCACTGACCAGTTTGCCACTAAACCATGTCACTAAGCACCATATCTACATACCTTTTAATACATCCAGGGGTGGTGACTCAACCTAGGCAGCCTGTTCCAGTGTTTGACATCCTTTTGGTGAAGAAATTGTCCCTAATATCCAATCTAAACCTTCCCTGGTGCATCTTGAAGTCGTTTCCTCTTGTCCCTTAGCATGTTATTTGGGAGATGAGACCAATCCCCACCTCACTTCAAACTCCTTTCAGGTCCCTCCTGAGCCTTCTCTTCTCCAGACTAAACCTCCAGGTCCCTCAGCCGTTCCCCATCACACTTGTGCTCCAGGCCCTTCACCAGCTCCATTGCCCTTCTCTGGCCCCGTTCCAGCACCTCAGTCTAAAATAACTGAAAGTAGAAAGTAAGAACCAAATACGTAACTTCCAGAATTATTTTGCCTGCTTCCACAGCAGAGAAACCCAGACACTGACACCTGCAGGTAAAATTTGGAAGTAAAGCTTCCAGGCAACTAAGCAGAGTGTTTTATTCAGGAGCCTTTTCTTGCACCATTTTAAATGGGACTAGACAATGCCATTGGTCAACTACTGTAAAGGATCATTTTGTACTGGTCAGAAAAGATAGATTCTCTTCTGCCTGTAATTTCCTTATGGATTTTTTTAAGAGATTCTTTAAGAATTATTTCTTACTATAATGATGCAATTTGAGCTGGAATTTTAATTACAATTTAACAGCTCGACCTTATAAAGGGATATTAGCACAGTAATGCTACTAAATACTACCCCTTTCTGCAGGAGTAGTGGTTTAATTCCAGACCACTTATGATATAGTTGCATGTTTTTCATATAGATTAATTATACTGTACCTAACTAGAGAAGTAAGAGCTGCAGTAGCAATTCTTGTACATTTTTCAGGTGATGGAGTGAAATGCATTTTCCCTTTTATAAGGGGCACATGAGATCTATTACTCTTAGCTTAGCTGATTCCTCAACCATTCCTCATCAAGTTCACCTCAACACTGCACTTCTCCTAACATTCCATAATGCAAATAGTTCTCCTTCCAGTATTTTATGCAGAGATAGCAGGTTTGTCTTTGCACCAACTATTCCCAGTCTCGAAGCACTATTGCAGCAATCGAGTCTTAGCCAGGAGGAAACTGGTCATTCAATCACTTTCATTGTACACTAAGAAGATGTGCACAGGGATCAAGATATTTCAGGCAAATATTAATTGCTGACTGGCAAAATTCCCCCAAATTAGCAAAATCATGTCTGTTAACAAGATCCACTGAGTGTGGATCAACCCATACTCACTGTGACTATTACCCATACGCTTACTGGCTGCTGCCCTACTAAAACATGTGATGTGATTCATGATACCATTGTCACAGATGTTGTAGCAACTCCAAACCAACCACTGCGGCTTTGCAAATAGACAAGGCTCAGGCAGGAGTAGAGGGAACAACAGTGAGGTGTTTCTTCATTCTCAGCTTGATGACATGCTTCTAGATAGTAGCTGTCAAAGATTATCCACAGTAAGAACACTGAAACCACTAAACCAGTTTTGCAGGACCTGGAAATTAGTAGCCTTCTGTGTCTTAAATCTGAACTGACTCTTGCCATTTCTTACAATGCCAGCTTGCGCCAGCTCTGCTGCTGCTTCATCACACTACTGCTAGGAAATTTTCCTGGCAGAAAACTCACACATGAGAGCACAGGGAGTGACAGATATCACCTCAGGCATCATCATCTTTGGATGGTATCCCACCACATTCATACCATGAATAGGATGCAGTCGGCAGAAATACATTTTAATAGCAGCTTAGCTCTTTGCAGTATCATATAGTGCCAGGCATAAAGAGAGGTGGAAGAAAAGAACCTTTCTAGGACAATGATAGAGGAGTGGGCTCAAATAACTGCAGATGAATTTGCAGTGTGAGTGACCATGGGGCTGGAGTCCTGGACTGAATCGGAGAGTGGTTGGTTTGACTGTACCCAGCATGCCTGTAATCTCTGAAATCTATCTGATCCTCTCAAACTCATAGCTCCAGTGATCACTGGAGCTCCAGGGATCGTTGGAGCTACAGTGATGTGTGGATAATTACTGTCTATCTGTCCATAGTATCATAGACACACTGATAAGGACAAGTAGTCATTTTAATTCTCTCTGTTGCTAGCAAAATGCTTCAAAGAGAGCAGCAAAAAAGGCTTCAGTTATGGATACTTCACAGTGATGCTAGCTCTGAATGAGGCTTTGATTTTATTTGCTACATATTTCTTATAAAATACATTTTTCAACCTTGTTCTTCATATTGTTACAGCCCTTGTAGTGTGGTTAAAAATGCTGATCTCACACAGATGGTTACAAATCACGGTTTTGATTAATCAGAAAATTGGTTTGGTCATTTGTTGCTAGGAATAATGAATTAATGCAGATGAAGCCCACACTGCTGTCTGTTGAACTATGAGCCTGATATCACAGACTTTTCTGAGAAGTCAGAGGAACTATGTCTGTGAGAAAGAATATTCATCTATATGTTTGGTCTGTAAGCCCTCACTGCTCTGTTTAAAATATATGAGGTGGTTTGCTGTTGTATCTAACATTTAATTTCTTTTTGTATTCACAGACAGTAAGCAAATATTAAGAACTAATGTGGCAAGGCATATTAATATTACTAGCTGGCATTTTGAATAATGGAGTCATCATAAAATGCCACAGTGGAAAGCGACTCTGGACAAAGATAATTAATCGTCTACAAACTTTATTCCAATATATTATGACTTTTATACTTAATAATTCTGAAATCCATGCCTTAAGAATTATTTGGTAATTATATATAGGATATCATCATGCCTAGGTTAGGTTATGCCATTTGAAATACAAATATCAACAGAAACGGGATTTCAGTGTTCAACTAATTAGATTTGTATGTGTGAAACATTTATTTTCTACAGATATAGGAGGTAGGAAGTGAAGCCCTAGCTGTGAAAGAATGTGAATTGCATTGAAAGTTCTCTTAGGGTCAATTCACATTTCATATCAAATTGATTATTTGCGGATCACACCTATAGCCTGTATTCAGGTGAGAAGACCCTTCTCACTCCACTGGTCCTGTGGATTCATGTAAATACAAATGGCAAGCTTAGACCTACTGTTTATATGCATGTGTGCTTTCACTTTAATTACTGAACCATTATTTCATATCAGTAATGCACACAGTGTTGGTTTCTTCCATTTTTAAAACCAATAGCTTTGCACATACACATATACACTAGCATGATTTCAAATGCAAAATAAATTTCTCCATTACTCTCAGCACAGAGCACTGTAGATGGACTTTGGCTCTTTGGAAAAAGGAAGAATATTGAAAAAAGGAAAACATGTAACATGGAGAGCTTTTACCTAGATAAAAGTCAGCTGTCAATATGTGAGCACTGGTCTCAGAATACTAATACCAACTGTGGTTATATGTCATATACTTTTATTCAGAGAGTTCTGTATTTCCTGTGATGGGTCAGCTCTGTAGAAAAAACAGAAAATCAGTAAGTAGAGTAAGAAATGAAATAAAAAGTAGACCTGTTTTAGGCAGGGTGTTTTCTCTCTTCATCACTGACATAAGTAAGCATTTTGTGATCTACACTTCTCTGCCTGCATATTCATGTTTTCTGCATATAGTGTGAAGGCTTGATCCAAGAAGAGGAATCAGGGTACGGAATCCACTGTCAGGTCATTTTGAACTGATAATCCTTCATAGATATTTCCTGTACTTTTACATATCAGATCTATCAGAATATAAAAATGAGCTGAAGTAAAACTGTTGCATTTCCATATTACATAGGCTTTGAGGGGTAGTGGAGCTCAAAAATCTTCTACTATTAGTTTCTGACACAAGCACTATCTGATTTACACATCTGAACTATTTCTAACCATGCTCTGTGCATAAGCAATGCTCAGCTGAAATACCGTTCTGCAGAAAGGGGAAATTCACTGCTACAGTAATCTCTAAAACTGCCTAATGAATCCCTTCACTCTATTGGTTGCCTGTTTGATCTATTCTCTCTCAGATGTCCTAATTCAAGTGATGGTAACCAGGGTGTGAAGCAGCACTAGAGCTACTTTGAGTGACTGGTCCAGTATGGTAACTAACTGGTGCAGCATGCTGGTGAGTTCTGCTGAGCTGAGCTCTCCTCTCTACCCTAAGAAGATGTTGCTTCAACTCACCCTTCATTATAGGCTTATCTGCAGCACTTCACCTTCAGTCCATGCCTTTCTGTATGTCACCTAGTACCTAAGTGATGTCTTTGTGGAGGTATTTGTGTGGAAAAATTTACTAACAATACTGGACCATCTAACACTGCGGCAGAGATAACCATTAGGAAAATAAGTTCTTCAACCGCATTAGTATCTGCTTAACTTCAAATGCAAAGCATGTTCACATCTGAAAAATACGCACGTATACAAGTGCAAGTTTATAAGAAGATTGTGAATACAACTTATTACCTGATTTAAATATTTTTAACTTGAACATTTATTCTATTCTGCCAATTTGACTTTTTTCCATTGCTGTGCGAAGGTACCTGGAACCTCAGCTGCTTTCTTCACTTGAAGGTGGGCAGTGCAGCTAAGAAATCCAGGCATCTTGTATATTCAGCAGCAGTTTGTGTATCTCAGAAACCTTTCTTGTTTTCCAAATTGAGGAATAAATGGTGCTGAAAGACTGGATTAGTGCTTAATGATAAAACTAAGGGATTTTAATTTCACAATTTATATATACATGTTTTTGTCTGACCATGTTAATGTGATGAACCTTCATGTTGCAGATGTAATAAGAAATGTAGCTGAAATACAGATTTTGTTGCTGGGCCCAAGATTGTACAGAATATGCCAATTCCAGTATGCCAGAGAGATCTCTGTCACTCTCTCCATTTGGAAACCAGTGCTATAAAATTTGACAGCCCTGAAGAACTTGATTTCAGATTCTGAAGAATGGTAACATATTTAAGTGCCAGAATAAGCAGCAGGACAGTGATTTTAATTTACCTTTTGTGGATCAAAAGAAAGAGGTGAATGCAAATCTTATGCAGTGTGTCAAGAACTGAAACACCAGGAAGAATTTGTGAAAGTACAATCAACTAAAAATAGCTAAGTAGTTTGATCATTAATATCCTTCTATTAGAGGATGTTCATTTCCATGCACTATTTAGTTTACAAGTATTGATGCCCTGAATGAGTTTTAAGAAACAGCAGGGGATTTATGCCTTCTGATTTGTTATCTAGGTCATGAATAGAAGAATTTCATTCTGATGTCCTGGAGCCATATAATTCCTTTTTTTTTTTTTATTTAAGCAGATTTTGCCATTGATTTAAATGGGGAGTTCTGTTTAAAAATCAGTGGTACAATATGGCCCTGAGACATTAACATGGTATATTGATGGAAAAGGAAAATAAGGTCTTTTTTCAAAAGCTCTTTCTCTCCAAATATTCTCCTTTCCCCAAAATGTCCACACATTCTATTGGATGTCCTTAAATTAGGCAGAAATGACGTTGAATGCAAGTTAACAATTAGGTTTGGGGTTTTTTTTCCCTAAAAAACATATGACTCGCATCCAACCTTTTAATCAAATAATTGACTAATCACTCACTGTGGTACAGCTTCCCAATCAGCTCTTACAGATAAACTCATCTCCTCTGCCCCCTCCTTGCTACTTCCCTCTGCACTTCACTTCAGAAGATGTTCAGTGCAGCCCATTAAGGAACACTTTAATTCAAGAGGGTCTGGCTGATCAAGAAAAATTAAGCTCCTAATAACAGCAAAATCAAAAGAAATTTGGACAAAATTACTCTCCGCATCACAGATTTTGTTTACTAGTAGGTAATTAATTCTCCACATATGTTGGGAACATCTGTCGCAGTGACCTGCCATCGTAGCTGTGAAATGACTGCTGTGCAGCTCCTCTGCAGGTCTTTTACAGCACTCTGAAAGGAATCTTCTTCTTTCTGCCCCAATTGGGCAGTGCTCCCTGGGGTCTCCACATTTCATGAGCTGCCCCAGTCTCTGCAACCCTGCTCCTCACCCACTTCCAGCACCTACCTCTCCTTCTGCGTCTATCAGACCTGGGGCCTGATAGAAAGATACGTGAGACAGACAGTATAAGAAAAATCAAGTGGATTTTGTCTTCTGCATCACCTGGCTTAGCCTTCCCAACTAAGAAAACGTAGTGCTTTAGCAGCTAAACTGTCTATTCTGTTTCTACTTGCCAAAAGGATTTTGATGAGTGGAGAAGAGGAAGGGAGCTTTTTTCTCTTTCTGTAAAGCTTTTTTTTCCATCTGTACAGGGGCATCAAAACAAAATGAGGTTGTGCCAATAGTAAAGCAGAGGCCAATTTCCCAGGCTTCTTCTTCTATGTCTATATTAAATTATTCTGTAATATCCAAGGGCTGTGCTGAATATATATATTCCTTGATTAGCGAAGTCACATATCAGTGCATACTGATACATGTGTGAATCCCTTTTTAACCATACACAAATCAAAACCAAACCAAATAAACACAAAAGGAAAAGCCCAGCATCTGTACTTGAAACCCATATTTACGTCACATACTGGCCAAGTACTGCCCACGTGCCAAGGCATAATCATATGCTTCAGAGCTTTAGACATTATGCTCAAGGTCATGCAGAAAATACATTTCTGGTGAGGCAAGTTCTCCTCCCGCCCTCTCCATACCCACAGGGACTAGGATAAGCTGAGGAGGGTGAACACCTGCAGCTCTTCCAAGGCACCTGTGTTTACAAGGAATGCCACAGAGCCAACAAATCTTCTTTCACAGGCAACAAAAAAAGATGCAGACATCAAAGAATATTAATCTGGGATATCATTATACACAACACAAAGCATTTACTGTGAGAATCATGCATCTCTCTCCCTAATATTCTATTGCATACAAGAATTCTTGCCTTTCTCAGATTTCCTTTGATTTTTCAATACCTTTTCTTGCCTTCCCTAAATATGTATTAGATCCTGAAGCATTAATTGGTGTCTTTAAATGATCTTCTAATTATTTATTTTTACAAGGGATATTGCCTCATTGAAATTCTGGGTAGGTCTGAGCCAGTGTAATTTAGTGTAAATCCATTGGTACCTGAGAAACATTGCTGATTTTCACCCACTGTGGTTGCTGGACTTCTCTATTTATTAAAAAACAGCAACAAAAATGTATCTTTACCACTATTTAAGATGTTAACGGGGAGGAGAAATCCTAGTTTTAATATTTCTTCTGAAATTAAAGAAATTACTTTTATCTTCTGTGTTAAAGGCTGCTCCATGTGTAGGCTGAAATAAACCATAAAGAAGTTTTACTCTGTAAGTTCATTATACATATATATTACACATATATATGTATATATGTACACATATAATAAATGTCACTGAACAAAGTTGGTCATATTAATTTATACATGATTAGTTCATAAGTGTACACATCACTCCAATGAAATTGTAGCCAGACCATAGAGCTGGGAATTGGGACATGGAAACTACTCCTGACTAGACTGAAAACTACCTGCGTGACCTTGGCAAACATCTCAGGACCCACAGAACTGATGGCTGCTTAATGAGATAATCTATGAAAAATGGGGGTGGGGGTATGAGTTAATAACATATGTGTGTGCATGAAAAGAAGGAGTTTCTGAGGCAAACAATTACTTAATTGGATCTGTGTCTTAAAGGTTTTGCTACATTTTACATACAAAGTCTACAAGAGTGTAGAGACGAGCAAATGGAAGAACGGCATCACTAGAATTGCATTCTGGAAAGTGAGAGGCTCAGGAGGCAGTTCTGAATGAAACCACATTTGAGGCAGTTAAATTAGTGATCCTTTACAGCAGTAGAGATCCTGAACCAATTTTCTGATTAAAAATATGCAACCTTGTTGCTTTGTTTTTACCATGGATATTTGTTAAAAGGGAAATGTATTTTGTGGGATTTCTAGCAAGAATAAGACAATGTG
>JAQZCJ010000235.1:0-20955 GCA_028858755.1 Ara ararauna
TCTTCCCCCCCTCCCCCCCTTCCTTTACCCCCCAATCTTCCCCCCCTTCCCCCCCTCCCCCCAACCTTTCCCCCCCCACCCCTTCCCCCCTCCCCCCTTCCTTTACCCCCCAATCTTTCCCCCCCCTTCCCCCCAACCTTCCCCCCCCACCCCTTTACCCCCCCCATTTACCCCCCCCTTTTTCCCCCCCCCACCCCCTTCCCCCCCCTTCCTTTACCCCCCCAACCTTTCCCCCCCTTCCCCCCAACCTTTCCCCCTGCACCCCTTTACTCCCCCCCCCTTCCCCCCCCCATTTCCCCCCCCTTTCCCCCCCCCATTCCCCCCCAGGCCTCAGCGTGCACAGTGCGCTCAAACACGACGCTCTCGTCCTCACCGTCGCCGCCGTCACCTTCCTGGAGCAGCGGCTGCTGTGGCACCGCCGCCGCTTCGCGCCCCTCCACCCCTTCTCGCTGCCCTACCGGGAGCGCCCCCTGCCGGCCGGGGGACCCCCCCGCTGGGGCGGGGCTTGAGGGGGGGCCCCGGCACTGCTGTGCCCATTGAAGCTCTTGGGTCTCTGCGCTCGGCTTTTATTAATGGGGGGGGGGGCGCTGTCCCGCCCGACCCATCGCGTTTCATCCCATCCTCATCCCATCCTCATCCCATCCCATCCCATCCTCATCCCATCGCGTTTCATCCCATCCTCATCCCATCGCGTTTCATCCCATCCTCATCCCATCCCATCCCATCCTATCCTCATCCCATCGCATTTCATCCCATCCTCATCCCATCCCATCCTCATCCCATCGCGTTTCATCCCATCCTCATCCCATCCTCATCCCATCGCATTTCATCCCATCCTCATCCCATCCCATCCCATCCCATCCTCATCCCATCGCGTTTCATCCCATCCTCATCCCATCGCGTTTCATCCCATCCTCATCCCATCCCATCCTATCCTCATCCCATCGCGTTTCATCCCATCCTCATCCCATCCCATCCCATCCAATCCTTGTCCCATCCTATCCTCGTCCCATCCCATTTCATCCCATCCCATCCTCATTCCATCCCATTTCATCCCATCCCATCCTCATCCCATCCAATCCTTGTCCCATCCTATCCTCGTCCCATCCCATTTCATCCCATCCCATCCTCATCCCATTGCGTTTCATCCCATCCCATCCTCATCCCATCCAATCCTTGTCCCATCCTATCCTCGTCCCATCCCATTTCATCCCATCCCATCCTCATTCCATCCCATTTCATCCTATCCCATCCTCATCCCATCCTCATCCCATCCTCATCCCATCCCATCCTTGTCACATCCCATCCTCATCCCATCCTCATTCTATCCCGCCCCCATCCCATTTCATCCCATCCCACCCTATCCCGTCCCGCTTCATCCCAGCCTGCTTCGTCCCATCCCGTTTCATCCCACCCCATCCTCATCCCCCCCACCCCCCACCCCCACCCCGCTTCATCCCGTCCCGAAGCGCGGTTTTCCCTCCCTCTTTCCCTGTCCTTTTCCTGCTCCTTCCCGGTCCGGCGGCGCGGGAAGGGCGGCAGCGGCGCCGGCTCCGAGGGGTGGGAACGGCGCCGCTGCGCGGCACTGGCGGGGCCGGAGCGTTAATGAGGGTCAATGAGGGTCAATGAGCGTTAATGAGCGCTCGTTAACGGGGGGGGGGGGACGCGGGGACACTGTGGGGAGAGGGCACCACGAGCCTGCAATGGGGCTGCCGGGGAGGGCTCTATGGGGCTCCGGGAAGGGCTCTGTGGGGCTCCCGGGGGGGCTCTATGGGGCTCCGGGAAGGGCTCTATGGGGCTCCCGGGGGGGCTCTATGGGGCTCCGGGAAGGGCTCTATGGGGCTGCCCGAGGCCGCGCGTGGCTCCGCACGTGCCGATGGGGCGGAGGGGCCCCGGTTCCGGTTCCCACCGGTGCTGGCGCCAGGGCCGGTGCCAGGGGTCACATCCTGCCCTTGGTCACATCCTGCCCCGCGGCTCAGGGCCCGCTCCTGCTCGGCTCAGCGCTGGCGGATGGGACGGTCCCTGTGCCCCTCCGGCCCGGTCCTTGTCCCCTGCGTCCTTCCTGAGCCATCCCCGTGTCCCTGCCCGTCCCCCCCCCTCCTCCCTGGTCCTGTCCCCATCCCCATCCCCATCCCTGCTCATCCATTCCCTTTTCCCTGGGTCCTGCCCTTGGGTCCTTTCCGACCCATCTCCTGTCCCCTCTGCGCCAATCCATCCCTGTGTTCCTTATCCCTGTCCCATCCATCCCTGTGTCCCTGATCCCCATCCCATCCATCCCTGTGTCCCTGATCCCCATCCCATCCATCCGTGTCCCTGATCCCCATCCCATCCATCCGTGTCCCTGTCCCCTCTGCACCAATCCGTCCCTGTGTCCTTGATCCTCATCCAATCCATCCCTGTGTCCTTGATCCCCATCCCATCCAATCCATCCCTATGGCCCTGTCCCCATCCCTATGTCCCTGATCCCTGTCCCATCCATCCCTGTGTCCCTGATCCCCATCCCATCCATCCCTGTGTCCCTGATCCCCATCCCATCCATCCCTATGTCCCTTATCCCCATCCCATCCACCCGTGTCCCTTATCCCCATCCCATCCATCCCTATGTCCCTTATCCCCATCCCATCCATCCGTGTCCCTGTCCCCATCCCATCCAAACCATCCCTGCATCGCTGATCCCCACCCAATCCATCTCTATGTCCCTGTCCCCATCCCATCCCATCCATCCCCTGTGGCCCCAACCCCATCCCTGTGTCCCTGACCCCAACCAATCCATTGCTGTGTCCCCGTCCCCATCCCTGGGCCGCCCCCGGCGCTGCCCTCACCCTTTGCCCTCACTCCTGGGACAGCTCCGTGCCCCATAGGAGATCCCTGCGGGATCCCGGCCCGGGCCGGGGCCATTCCCGGCCCCGCAGCTCCGCCCCTCCCCCGGGACCCCCCATGGGGAGGAACCAACGCGAAGCAGAAGCGAAACCGCGAGAGCGGCTCCGGCGGCTCCCGCCCCCCCCCCGCGGGGCCGGGCCCGGGGTTCCCCCCCCCCCCCCATCGATCCCCCCCCCCCCGGGGCTCGGTCCCGGCTCTCCCCGCTCCGAGCCCGGCCCCGGCCCCGCGGACCCCGGGAATCTCCGGGTGCTGCGCGGGCAATGGGAAGGGGAAGGGGGGGGGGGGGGGGCAGGAGGGGCAATGGGGCAGGAGGGAGGGGGCAATGGGGCAGGAGGGGGCAATGGGGCAGGAGGGAGGGGGCAATGGGGCAGGAGGGGGCAATGGGGCAGGAGGGAGGGGGCAATGGGGCAGGAGAATCCCCCCTATGGGGCAGGATGAGAGGAAACGAGCCCCGAAGGGGGGGCAATGGGGCCGGGCCCCCCCCGCCCCCAGCCGATGTCACCGCGGCACCGGAATTCCCCGGGGGGGGGGACGGCCGAGAAGGGGCCGGGCTGGGACCGAGCTCTTAAAGCCGCGCTACGGGGGGGGCCGGGCCCAAAGGCGGCCCCACAGCGGGAAGCAGCGGAGCCGGTCCCATCCCGGCGCTCCCGGTCCCATCCCGGTGCTCCCGGTCCCATCCCGGCGCTCCGGGTCCCTTCCCGGCGCTCCCGGTCCCATCCCGGTGCTCCCGGTCCCATCCCGGCGCTCCGGGTCCCATCTCGGTGCTCCCGGCCCCGAGAGCCCGACGGGAGCCGCCGGGTTGGGATCCATCCCTCAAAGCCCAACCCCGTGGGTCCCGGAGAACCCCACGGGCTCCATCCCGGCGCTCCCGGTCCCATCCCGGTGCTTCCATCCCGGCTCCTCCATCCCGGCTCCATGCGCCCGCTGCTGCTGTGCGCCCTGGCTCTGAGCGCAGGTGAGGGGACCCCGATGTTGGGGGACGGGGGGGGGGACCCCCCGTTATCGCGTCCGTGTTGTCGCGATCACTGCGTCACCGCGACCTCATCACCGCGGGTCACCGGCGGGGGGGGGGGGAACGGCGACCGCGTGTCCCCGTGCGCGCGCTGGAGGGACCCGGATCCCTCCTGGATCCCTCCTGGATCCATCGTGGATCCCTCCTGGATCCCTCCTGGATCCATCGTGGATCCATCGTGGATCCATCGTGGGTCCCTCCTGGATCCCTCCTGGATCCCTCCTGGATCCATCGTGGGTCCCTCCTGGATCCCTCCTGGATCCATCGTGGATCCCTCCTGGATCCCTCCTGGATCCGTCGGCTCCGCGCTGTTACCCCATGGCAAAGCGCGGCCGGAGCTCGGCCTTGCGGAACCGCGGGTGCCGCCTTCCCCTCCGCCGCCGTTCCGGGAAAGGGGCGGACTTTTCCTCCTGTTCCGGAGGGAAATTCCAGCCCCGCTCCTGGGAATTCCCCAAGGGGGGGGGGGGGGGGGGATCCCGGTGCTGATTCATCCCATGGGGCTTCCTCCGGTGCCCCGGGTGGGGTCGGCCATGGGGGAAGCACCGGAGTGTGGGGCTGGGGCGATCCGTGGGGATCCCCCCGACGTCCATCGCCATTGGGTCCCTTTGCCCTTCCCCATTCCAGAGATGGGGATGAGCCCAGGGGTCCCCTTGGCCTTCCCCATTCCAGAGGTAGGGATAAGCCCAGGGGTCCCCTTGGCCTTCCCCATTCCAGAGGTAGGGATAAGCCCAGGGGTCCCCATGCCCTTCCCCATTCCAGAGATGGGGATGAGCCCAGGGGTCCCCATGCCCTTCCCCATTCCAGAGATGGGGATGAGCCCAGGGGTCCCCTTGGCCTTCCCCATTCCAGAGGTAGGGATAAGCCCAGGGGTCCCTTTGCCCTTCCCCATTCCAGGGATGGGGCTGAGCCTCCATGCGCAGGGACGGGGATGAAGCTGGGGGGGTCCCTCCCCATCCCCACCCCATCCCAACTCCATCCCCCCCCTCCCAGTGGGGCCGTTGGGAGCCTCCTTTGAGCTGCAGGTGGAGCCGGCGCAGCCGCTGGTGGAATTCGGGGGCTCCCTCCGCCTGCGCCTCAAATCCACCTGCGGCGATCCCAAGGGATTCGGCAACGTGGAGACTTCCCTGCGGAAGCAGCTGCTGCCGGCGCCCGCGGGCGAGCGCCTGGTGGAGCTGCTCAACGTCACCCAATGGAACTCCACGGTCCTGGGCTACTACAGCTGCGGGCAGCAGCGGAAGGTGCTGCCCATCAAACTGCTCGTCTACCGTAAGGCACTGCAGGGATGGGGATGGGGGGGTCCGCATCCATCCCGGCCCCATCCATCCCTCCGCATCCATTCCAGCCCCATCCATCCCTCCACATCCATCCCTCCACATCCACCCCGGCCCCATCCATCCCAGCCCCATCCATCCCTCCACATCCACCCCGGCCCCATCCATCCCTCCACATCCATCCCTCCACATCCATCCCAGCCCCATCCATCCCAGCCCCATCCATCCCTCCACATCCATCCCTCCACATCCATCCCAGCCCCATCCATCCCTCCACATCCATCCCAGCCCCATCCATCCCTCCACATCCACCCTGGCCCCATCCATCCCTCCACATCCATCCCTCCACATCCACCCCGGCCCCATCCATCCCTCCACATCCATCCCAGCCCCATCCATCCCTCCACATCCATCCCTCCACATCCACCCCGGCCCCATCCATCCCTCCACGTCCCCCCCATAGGGCCCCTGGAGCCGCCGGTGCTGGAGCCGGTGCCGGCGCTTGCCGTGGGGCAGCGCCATGAGCTCGCCTGCGTGGTGATGGACGCGGCGCCGCTGCGGAGGCTGCGGGTGAGGCTGCGCCTGGGGGGGGCCCTGGTGCTGAGCGCCGACTTCGAGGGGCAGCGCCAGGATGAGCCCGGCACGGTGCGGGTGGCGCAGGCGGTGCTGGTGCAGCGCGGCCACCACGGCGCCAACGTCACCTGCGAGGCCGAGCTGGACCTGGGGCCGCAGGGACCGCGCTTCAGCGCCGCGGCCGCGCCGCAGGAGCTGGAGGTCTATGGTAAAGGGCCTGGGCCCTTCCCGGTGCATCCCGGGGTCCCCCATGTACCCATCCGCTGTGCCCCTGCATCCCTATCCCTGCATCCCCTGTGCCCCTGCATCCCCCTCCCTGCCACTCCATCCCTGTATGCCCCATGTCCCCATCGCTCTGTGCCCGTGCATCCCTATCCCTGCATCCCTATTCCTGTGTCCCCCACATCCACATCTGCTGTGCCCCTGCATCCCTATTCCTATGTCCCCCACATCCCCATCCCCTGTGCCCCTGCATCCCTATTCCTGTGTCCCCCACATCCACATCCGCTGTGCCCCTGCATCCCTATGCCTGCATCCCTATGCCTGTATCCCCCTCATCCCCATCCCCTGTGCCCCCCACATCCCCGTCCCTGCCACTCCATCCTCGTATCCCCCCCATCCCCATTGCTCCGTATCCCCTGCATCTCTGTCCCTTCCACTCCATCCCTGTATCCCCCTCATCCCCATCCCCTGTGCCCCTGCATCCCTGTTCCTTCCACTCCATCCCTGTATCCCCTGCATCCCCATCCCCTGTGCCCCTGCATCCCCATCCCTTCCACTCCATCCCTGTATCCCCCTCATCCCCATCCCCTGTGCCCCTGCATCCCCATCCCTTCCACTCCATCCCTGTATCCCCCTCATCCCCATCCCCTGTGCCCCTGCATCCCTGTTCCTTCCACTCCATCCCTGTATTCCCCTCATCCCCATCCCCTGTGCCCCTGCATCCCCATCCCTGCCACTCCATCCCTGTATGCCCCATGTCCCCATCGCTCTGTGCCCGTGCATCCCTACCCCTGCATCCCTATTCCTGTGTCCCCCTCATCCCCATCCCCTGTGCCCCTGCATCCCTGTTCCTTCCACTCCATCCCTGTATCCCCTGCATCCCCATCCCTGCCTCTCCATCCCCCTATCCCCCCCATCCCCATCGCTCCATATCCCTGTCCATTGGCAGACTTCCCGGAGGATCCCGAGCTGGAGCCTCACCTGTACCTGGAGCCCGGTGAGACGCTGCCCGTCAGCTGCCGCGTGGGGGACGTCTTCCCGGCGCCGCGCTTCCGCCTGCTCGTGGCCAACCGGAGCCTCCCGGTGTCGCTGAGCGGGGATGGGCTCCGGGCCACGGCGCAGCTGAGCCGGGAGCAGCCGGGGGAGGTGGAGCTGCTCTGTGCCGTGAGCGTGGGGCCCATGGAGCGGCGCACGGAGGCGGCCGTGCACGTGTTCCGTGAGTGGGGATGGGGATGGGGATGAGGGATGGGGGCATGGGAGGGGATGGGGACGTGGGATGGGATGGGGACATGGAATGGGATGGGATGGGATGGGGACATGGGATGGGATGGGGACATGGAATGGGATGGGATGGGATGGGGACATGGGATGGGATGGGGACATGGAATGGGATGGGATAGGGACATGGAATGGGATGGGGACATGGGATGGGGGCATGGAATGGGATGGGGACATGGGATGGGGGCGTGGGATGGGATGGGGACATGGGATGGGATGGGATGGGGACATGGGATGGGATGGGGACATGGAATGGGATGGGATGGGGGCATGGGATGGGATGGGATGGGATGGGGACATGGAATGGGATGGGATGGGATGGGGACATGGGATGGGATGGGGACATGGAATGGGATGGGATGGGGACATGGAATGGGATGGGATGGGATGGGGACATGGGATGGGATGGGGACATGGAATGGGATGGGATGGGATGGGGACATGGGATGGGATGGGGACATGGAATGGGATGGGGACATGGGATGGGATGGGATGGGATGGGGACATGGAATGGGATGGGATGGGATGGGGACATGGGATGGGATGGGGACATGGGATGGGATGGGATGGGATGGGGACATGGAATGGGATGGGATAGGGACATGGAATGGGATGGGGACATGGGATGGGGGCATGGAATGGGATGGGGACATGGGATGGGGGCGTGGGATGGGATGGGGACATGGGATGGGATGGGATGGGGACATGGGATGGGATGGGGACATGGAATGGGATGGGATGGGGGCATGGGATGGGATGGGATGGGATGGGGACATGGAATGGGATGGGATGGGGACATGGGATGGGATGGGGACATGGAATGGGATGGGATGGGATGGGGACATGGAATGGGATGGGATGGGATGGGGACATGGGATGGGATGGGGACATGGAATGGGATGGGATGGGATGGGGACATGGGATGGGATGGGGACATGGAATGGGATGGGATGGGATGGGGACATGGAATGGGATGGGATGGGATGGGGACATGGGATGGGATGGGGACATGGGATGGGATGGGATGGGGACATGGGATGGGATGGGGACATGGAATGGGATGGGATGGGATGGGGACATGGAATGGGATGGGATGGGGACATGGAATGGGATGGGGACATGGGATGGGATGGGGGCGTGGGATGGGATGGGATGGGATGGGGACATGGAATGGGATGGGATAGGGACATGGAATGGGATGGGGACATGGGATGGGGGCATGGAATGGGATGGGGACATGGGATGGGGGCGTGGGATGGGATGGGGACATGGGATGGGATGGGATGGGGACATGGGATGGGATGGGGACATGGAATGGGATGGGATGGGGGCATGGGATGGGATGGGATGGGATGGGGACATGGAATGGGATGGGATGGGATGGGGACATGGGATGGGATGGGGACATGGGATGGGATGGGATGGGGACATGGAATGGGATGGGATGGGGACATGGAATGGGATGGGGACATGGGATGGGATGGGGGCGTGGGATGGGATGGGGACATGGGATGGGATGGGGGCGTGGGATGGGATGGGGACATGGGATGGGATGGAATGGGATGGGATGGGGGCGTGGGATGGGATGGGATGGGGACATGGAATGGGATGGGGACATGGGATGGGATGGGGACATGGGATGGGATGGGGACATGGGATGGGGGCGTGGGATGGGATGGGGACATGGGATGGGATGGGATGGGGACATGGAATGGGATGGGATAGGGACATGGAATGGGATGGGGACATGGGATGGGGGCATGGAATGGGATGGGGACATGGGATGGGGGCGTGGGATGGGATGGGGACATGGGATGGGATGGGATGGGGACATGGGATGGGATGGGGACATGGGATGGGATGGGGACATGGAATGGGATGGGATGGGATGGGGGCATGGGATGGGATGGGATGGGATGGGGACATGGAATGGGATGGGATGGGATGGGGACATGGGATGGGATGGGGACATGGAATGGGATGGGATGGGATGGGGACATGGAATGGGATGGGATGGGGACATGGAATGGGATGGGGACATGGGATGGGATGGGGGCGTGGGATGGGATGGGGACATGGGATGGGATGGGGGCGTGGGATGGGATGGGGACATGGGATGGAATGGGATGGGATGGGGGCGTGGGATGGGATGGGATGGGGACACGGGATGGGATGGGGGCACGGAATGGGATGGGGACATGGAATGGGATGGGGACATGGGATGGGATGGGGACATGGGATGGGATGGGGACATGGGATGGGGACATGGAATGGGATGGGAGTGTGGGATGGGATGGGGACATGGAATGGGATGGGGACATGGGAGGGGATGGGATGGGGGTGTGGGATGGGATGGGGACATGGAATTGGATGGGGACATGGAATTGGATGGGATGGGGACATGGGATGGGACGGGGGTGTAGGATGGGATAGGGGCGTAGGATGGGATGGGGGCGTGGGATGGGATGGGTGGGAAGGGACCCCAGAGCCCCCCCAGCTCCACGGCAGGGACCCCTTCCCCTGGGGCAGGATGCTCCAAGCGCTGGCGCATCCAAACCTTCCCCATTCCAGCGCCGCGCTCAGGGCGCACCACTTCCCTGTATCCCATCCCAACCTTCCCTCTTCCAGCTGGAGCCGTTCCTCCGCATCCCATCCCTCCACCCCTGTCCAAAGCCCCTCTCCAGGCTCCCAGGAGCCCCTTTAGGCACCGGAGCTGCCCTAAGCTCCCTCTGGAGCCTTCCCAGCATTCCCAGCCCGGCTCCGGGCCATTCCCGCCTCACCTTGTCCCCCCCCCCCCCCCCCGCAGGTTTCCCATCGCCACAGCTGGAGGTGCCCAGCGCCGTGGTGGCGGGCACGGAGGTGGGGGGGGGCTGCACTCTGCCCCCAGGGCACCCCCCAGAGCTGCGGCTGCGGATCCGCTCCGGCGCCCGCGTCCTGGCGGGATGGGCCCCGGCGCCGCTGCGCTTCCCGGTGCCGGCGCGGGAGGAGGACGATGGCGCGGAGCTGAGCTGCGAGGCCCAAGTGCCCGGCTCGGGCCGGGCCCCCAAGAGCAGCGGCTCCGTGCGCCTCAATGTCACCGGTGAGAGCATCCGCGCAGCCGTCCCCATGGCAACGCCGCCCGGGTACCCGTCCCTGCCGGGAGACCCCTCAGCCCCGCTCCATTGCCCCTTCTCCCATTCCTCATCCCTTATCCATTATCCCTTATCCTGGCTCCCTTATCCCATTCCTTATCCCTTATCACTTACCTCGTTCCTTATCCTTTATCCCTTATCCCGTTCCTTATCCATTATCCTATTCCTCATCCCTTATCCATTATCCCTTATCCTGGCTCCCTTATCCCATTCCTTATCCCTTATCACTTACCTCGTTCCTTATCCTTTATCCCTTATCCCGTTCCTTATCCATTATCCTATTCCTCATCCCTTATCCATTATCCCTTATCCTGGCTCCCTTATCCCATTCCTTATCTCTTATCACTTACCTCGTTCCTTATCCTTTATCCCTTATCCCGTTCCTTATCCATTATCCTATTCCTCATCCCTTATCCATTATCCCTTATCCTGGCTCCCTTATCCCATTCCTTATCCCTTATCACTTACCTCGTTCCTTATCCTTTATCCCTTATCCCGTTCCTTATCCATTATCCCATTCCTCATCCCTTTCTATTATACCTTATCCTGGCTCCGTTATCCCATTCCTTATACCTTATCGCTTACCTCATTCCTTATCCTTTATCCCTTGTCCCATTCTTTATCCTTTATCTATTATCCCTTATCCCGGCTCCCTTATCCATTATCCCTTGTCCTATTCCTTATCCCTTATCTCATTCCTCATCCCTTATCTATTATCTCTTATCCTGACTCCCTTATCCCATTCCTTATCCGTTATCCCTTACCCCATTCCTTACCCGTTACCCCATTCCTCATCCCTTATCCATTATCCCTTATCTATTCTCCCTTCTCCCATTCTTTATCCCTTCTCCCTTGTCCCATTCCTTATCCATTACCCCTTCTCCCATTCCTTACCCCTTACCCCATCCCTTATCCTTTATCCCTTCTCCCATTCCTTATCCCTTCTCCCTTCTCCCATTCCTTATCCCTTACCCCATCCCTTATCCTTTATCCCTTCTCCCATTCCTCATTCCTTATCCCTTCTCCCATTCCTTATCCCTTACCCCATCCCTTATCCTTTATCCCTTCTCCCATTCCTTATCCCTTACCCCATCCCTTATCCTTTATCCCTTCTCCCATTCCTTATCCCTTACCCCATCCCTTATCCTTTATCCCTTCTCCCATTCCTTATCCCTTCTCCCTTCTCCCATTCCTTATCCCTTACCCCATCCCTTATCCTTTATCCCTTCTCCCATTCCTCATTCCTTATCCCTTCTCCCATTCCTTATCCCTTACCCCATCCCTTATCCTTTATCCCTTCTCCCATTCCTTACCCCTTCTCCCGTTCCTATCCCCTCCCCCGCAGCCCCCCCGCGCATGGACGACGGGAGCTGCCCCCCGCAGCAGAACTGGACCGAGGGGCAGGATGAGGCCCTGCGGTGCTGGGCCTGGGGCAACCCCCGCCCTCTGCTGCAGTGCACCCGCGCCGGGGCGCCCTTCCCCGCCGGGGAGCCCCTGCGCGCCGCCCGCGGCCACGCGGGCACCTACCGCTGCAGCGCCACCAACCGGCTGGGGACGGCGGTGCGCAGCGTCCGCGTCAGCGTCAGCTGTGAGCGGGGGCGCGGAGCCGGGGGGGGGCGGAGGGGTTGGGAGGGGGTGGAGGGGTTGGGGGGGGTTGGAGGTGTTGGGAGGGGGTGGAGGGGTTGGGGGCATCGGAGGTGTTGGGGGGGGCGGAGGGGTTGGGGGGGGTCGGAGGGGTTGGGAGGGGGTGGAGGGGTTGGGGGGGATCGGAGGTGTTGGGGGGGGTTGGAGGGGTTGGGGGGGTCGGAGGGGTTGGGGGGGGTTGGAGGTGTTGGGAGGGGGTGGAGGGGTTGGGGGGGATCGGAGGTGTTGGGGGGGGTTGGAGGGGTTGGGGGGGTTGGAGGTGTTGGGGGCGTCGGAGGTGTGGGGGGGGCGGAGGGGTTGGGGGGGATTGGAGGTGTTGGGGGGGGCGGAGGTGTTGGGGGGGTCGGAGGGGTTGGGGGGGATCAGAGGTTTTGGGGGGATCAGAGGCGTTGGGGGTCCCAGAGCCATTGGGGGCCCTGGGGGGGGTCCCAGAGGTATTGGGGGGTCCTCATTGGTCCCAGGGCTCCTGGGGGGGGGGGGGGGGGTGGGCAGTGGTTGTCCTCATGCATTGGGGGTCCCAACGCCGCTCCCCGGGGCGCCGGGGACGGTCCTGGAGCCGCTGCGGTGCTGTTGCAGACCACGACCCGGACCTGGTGCTGTTGGTGCTGGCGCCGGTGCTGGCGGCGACGGTGCTGCTCGGGGGGGCCTTGGCCTATGGCGCCTATTACCGCCAGAAGAAGATCCGACGGTACCGCCTGCGGCAGCGGCAGCAGCGAATGCGCATGGAGCCCCCCCCGGCACCGGCACCGGCGCCGCAGCGATGCTCCGAGGAGGCGGCGGCGGCGGCGCTGAACGGCTCCGCACGGGAAGCGCGGCCGTAACGGGGTCGCAGCAGCGGCGAAGGGCTCAGCGCGGCGCCGGTGGTACCGGGGGACGGCGATGGAGCGATGGATGCGGCGCGCGCCTCATTGGGGGGGGGGGGATGCGGCGTTGCTCCCGGAATTGTATCCCTATGGATAAGCGGAGGTGGGTTCAGGGCGGCGGTGGTGACACCGCGGGGTCGGAGCGCCCATGGGGTCGGATCCCGGTGGGATCCGGGATGGGAACGGCGGCTCCAGCGCCGGCGCGAGGGAGATGGAGCCATGGAGGAGCCGGGGGGGGGGGGGGCTCCGGTACCCGGAGGCCTCGGTGGTCACAGCTCAAAGAGCTCCATGTGGTGCATTGGGGATCCCCCCCCCCCACCCCCTGTGCCCCATAGGTGCCCCCATAGCCTCATGTGCCCCACAGATGCTTTGAGGGCTGCCCCATGGGGGGGGAGGAGCCCAACCCCCCCCCCCCTTTATATGGGGGTGCGGTGGTTTCGGGTGGGGGAGGGGCGGCTCCAGACAGCGAAATTCCAATGCTGCGGGGGGGGGGGAGGGGTTGGCAGAACCCGGGGGGAAAAATGCTCAAAATAGCCACAAATGCCGATTCCTGCCCAAAAATGGGGGGGGGGGAGGGGAAGTGCCCCCCCCACACCTGGGGGGGGGTTCCTAAAGCATCCCTGGGGTGGGGATATGGGGGATGGAGGGGGATGGGGGAGGTCCAAGGTCCCTCGGGGGTGTCTGCGGTACCCAATGTCCAACCGATGAGGACCACGGTGTCCATTGGGATCAGCCGGGACCCCCCCCCCGCATCCCATGCCGTGGATGGCAGCGACGAGCGGGCGCAGCGCTGCCACCTGCAGTGCCGCGCTGTGGCCACAGGAGGGCAGCAGCGACCCCCCCGTCCATGGCATTCCATGCGCTGGAAGATCCCTCGGGATAAGGGGGCTCTGGGTCGTGTCCCCGCTCCCTCCCCTGGCGCCAGCGCCTGAAGCTGGGGCGGGGCATCACCTGCCTATGGTGACCCCCCCTCTGTGCCCCATAGGTACCCCCTGTGCCCCACAGACGCCCCATAGATACACCTGTTGTGCCCCATAGAAAACTCCTTGGAACCATAGACACCCCCTGTGCCCCACAGACGCCCCATAGGCACCCCCTGTGCCCCACAGACGCCCCATAGAAACCCCCTGTGCCCCATAGACCCCCGCTGTGCCCCATAGACCCCCGCTGTGCCCCACAGATACCCCATAGACCCCCGCTGTGCCCCCCGGCACTCGCCCCTCCCCCCGGGCAGCACCGCCGCTGTCGCCCTTTGGGGCATTTCTCCCCCGCATTTTCCAGCCCCGCCCCCCCCCCTCCGCGATGGAATTTCGGTGTCCGGAGCCGCCCCTCCCCCACCCGGAACCTCCCCACCCCCGAAATGGGAACCCCCAAAGCGGGTGGGGGGAGGGGGGGGGCTGTGGGGCACAGCAGAGCCTATGGGGGATCTATGGGGCACAGCGGGAGCCTATGGGGGGATCTATGGGGCACAGGGGGGGTCTATGGGGGATCTATGGGGCACAGGGGGGGGCTATGGGGCACAGCAGAGCCTATGGGGGATCCATGGGGCACGGGGGGGGTCTATGGGGCACAGCGGGAGCCTATGGGGGGATCTATGGGGCACAGGGGGGGGTCTGTGGGGGGATCTATGGGGCACAGGGGGGGGTCTGTGGGGGGATCTATGGGGCACAGCGGGAGCCTATGGGGGGATCTATGGGGCACAGGGGGGGGTCTGTGGGGGGATCTATGGGGCACAGGGGGGTCTATGGGGCACAATAGGCATCAATAAAGGCATCTATGGAGCACGAATTGTGTCTGTGTGGTGTCTATGGGGTATCTATGGGGCACGGGAGGTGTCTATGCGGCTCTCAGGGTATCTGTGGGGTGCCTATGGGGCGTCTATGGGGCGGAGGAGGCATCCATGGGGTGCCTATGGGGCTCATGGGGTATCTATGGGGTCTCCATGGGGCATAGGAGGGATCTATGGGGTGTCCATGGGGCACAGGGGGCATCTATGGGGCACAAGAGGTGTCTATAGGATGTCTGGGGCACAGGAGATATCTATGGGGCACAGGGGGTATCTATGGGGCACATGAAATGTCTATGGGGTGTCTAGGGGGCTCATAGGGTATCTATGAGGCACAGGAGGTGTCTATAGGGCACAGGAGATGTCTATGGGGTGTCTATGGGGCACACAGGCTATCTATGGGGCACAGAGAGTATCTATAGGGCACAGGAGATGTCTATAGGGTGTCTATGGGGCACAGGAGATGTCTATAGGGTGCCTATGGGGCTCACAGGATGTCTATAGGGTGCCTATGGGGCTCACAGGCTGTCTATGGGGCACAGGAGATGTCTATAGGGTGTCTATGGGGCACAGGAGATGTCTATAGGGTGTCTATGGGGCACAGGAGATGTCTATAGGGTGTCTATGGGGCACAGGAGATGTCTATAGGGTGCCTATGGGGCACACAGGCTATCTATGGGGCACAGAGAGTATCTATAGGGCACAGGAGATGTCTATAGGGTGTCTATGGGGCGCCCATAGGGCACAGCGCCCCCCCGCAAACCCACCCCTGGACGGCCGCCCGGGGGGGGTGGGACCCCCCCGCCCCAATGGGCGGCTCCCGCTCTCCCACCCCCATAAAGCCGCTCGGGGCGCGGGCGCCTCCATCGCGGTGCGGGATGGGGGGGGGGGCGCTGCTCCCTCTGCTGCTGCTGCTGCTGCTGCCGCCGCCCGCGGCCCCCAACACCGCCGCCCCCCCCTCCGCCGCCCCCCCCGCGCGGTGCGGACTTCGGAGCGTCCGCGTGCGCGTGCGGGACCTGGGGCTCGGGTACCCCTCGGACGAGACCATCGTCTTCCGCTACTGCGGGGGGGGCTGCGGCGCAGCGCCGCCCTCCAACCACGGGATGGCGCTGTCGCGGGTGGCCCCCGCCGCGCTCGGCGCCCCCTGCTGCCGCCCCGCCCGCCTGGAGGACGCCGCCTTCCTCGACGAGCGGCAGCGGTGGCACCGACTGCGCCACCTATCGGCCGCGGGGTGCCGCTGCGTGGGGTGAGCCCCGCGCCGCCCCCCCCGCACCCCGAAACCACCCCCCCCATCCACCCGCACCCGAATCCCCCCCCCGCACCCCAAAAACCGCACCAAAACCCCCCCTGAACCCCCAAAACCGCACCCTGAAACCCCCCCTGTACCCCAAAAACTGCACCAAAACCCCCCTGCACCCCAAAAACCGCACCCAAACCCCCCCTGCACCCCAAAAACCGCACCCTGAAAACCCCCCCTGTACCCCAAAAACTGCACCCAAAACCCCCTCCCTGCACCCCAAAACACCCCCTGCACCCCAAGAACCGCACCAAAACCCCCCCACCCCCCAAAACCCCCCCCTGCACCCCAAAAACCGCACCCCGAACCCCCCCCGCACCCCAAAAACGGCACCCAAAACTCCCCCGTCCCCCAAAAACCCCCTCCCTGCACCCCGAAAACCGCACCAAAAACCCCCTCCCTGCACCCCAAACCCCCCCCGCACCCCAAAAACCACACTCAAACCCCCCCTGAACCCCAAAAACCCCCTCCCCGCACCCCAAAATCCGCACCCAAAACCCCCTCCCCTCACCCCAAACCCCCCCGCACCCCAAAACATCCCCTGCACCCCAAAAACCGCCCCCCAAAAACCCCCTCCCCGCGCCCCAAAACTGCACCATAACCCCCCCCAATGGACCCACCCCCGCAAAGCGCTGCGGGGGGGGCGTTTATTGTGGGGTGCGGGGGGGCTCTGGGGGGGCTGCGCCCGCAATAAAGGCGGAGAGGTCACTGAGAGGGTCCGGAGCTGTGTCTGGGGGGGGGGAAAAGAGATTGGGGGGTGCTGGGGGGGAATGGGGGACCCCAAACCTGGGGGGGGGTCCCAAGGGGTTGTTTGGGGGTCCCACGGCATTATTTTGGGGTCCCAGGGGGTGGTTTGGGGGTCCCGGGGGGGTGGTTGGGGGTCCTGGGGGGTGTTTTGGGGTCCCAAGGGGGGGTTCGGGGGTCCCGGGGGGGATTTGGGGCACGGGGGGGGTTTGGGGGTCCCGGGGGGTTTTGGGGCGCGGGGGGGGCTCACCGGGGGGGGCGTTGCGGTAGATGATGGAGATCCTTCTGCCCCGCGGCACGCGGCGCCCCCCGAACCAGGACTGAGCGTCGGGGAGGATCTCATGGGTGAACTCATAGCGAGCGGCGCCCCTGCGGAACGGGGGGGGCACGGGGGGGTCAATGGGGGGGTCAATGGGGGGGCCAATGGGGGGGTCAATGGGGGTGTCAGTGGGGTGTCAATGGGGGGGTCAATGGGGGGGTCAATGGGGTGTCAGTGGGGTGTCAATGGGGGGGTCAATGGGGTGTCAATGGGGGGGTCAATGGGGGTGTCAATGGGGGGGTCAATGGGGTGACAATGGGGGGATCAATGGGGGGGTCAATGGGGGTGTCAATGGGGGGGTCAATGGGGGGTGACAATGGGGGGGTCAATGGGGGTGTCAATGGGGTGTCAATGGGGGGTGACAATGGGGGGGTCAATGGGGGTGTCAGTGGGGTGTCAATGGGGCGCAGCACCCACCGCAGCACATAGAGCGAGCGGGGCTCCAGCAGCAGCTCCAGGCGGTGCTGGGGGCTCCGGCAGCACACGAGGCGCAGCACACAGGGGGACAGCAGCGACACCCCTGCGATGGTGCAGCCGCAGAACTGGGGGGGCACGGGGGGGGCAGTGGGACCCCCATCACCCCACAGAGCTCGGAACCCCCCCCGAGCCCCATAACCAACACATGGGGATCTACCCCCCCCCAAACTCACTTCCTGCCCCCCCCCAGGTCCCCCCCCATTGCCTCACCAACCCCCCCACATTGAGCCCCCCAACCCCCCCACATTGAGCCCCCAACCCCATTCCCCCCATATTGAACCCCCAATCCCCTTCCTCCCCACATTGATCCCCCCAACCCCATACCCCCCACACTGACCCCCCAACCCCATTCCCCCCCAACCCCATTCCCCCCCATAATCACCCTCAAACCCCATTCCCTCCCACATTGACCCCCCCATATTGCCCCCCCCCCCACCTTGACGCTGTCCACGTGGGCGCGCACGTGGCCGCTGGGGAGGAGGTCGAGCACGTGCGCGAGGGGGAGGGGCGGGCGCGCGGGGGGGGGGGAAGGCGGCGGCGGTCACGCGCAGGAGCAGCGCCCGCCCCTCCCCCCCCCGGAGCGCGAGCTCCGTCTCACGGTACCCGCAGATGGCCTGGGGGGGAGGGGTGACCTTTGACCTCGGGATGACCCCGCAACACCCCCCCCCGTGACCTATGAGTGACCCCGTGCGCCACCCCCCCACCCCCTCGGACCTCTCTGAGCCCCCCCGTGACCCCCCCGTGACCCCCTAGATCCCCCACCCCCTATGACCCCACATGACCCCTTTGACCCCCCTCCGGTGACCCCTTCATGACCCTCCTGACCCCCTGGTGACCCCTTATACCCCCTATGACCCGCCCGTGACCCCTTTGAACCCCCCCGTGACCCCTCTGACCTCCTGGTGACCCCTTATGACCCCCCCATCCCCTTTGGACCTTCCATGACCCCTTTGACCCCCTATGACCCCCCCATGACCCCTTATACCCCCATGACCCCTCTTACCCCCCCATGACCCCTTATACCCCCTATGACTCCCCCACCCCCTTTGACCCCCCATGACCCCCCACCCCCCGTGCCCCCCCCCTCACCCCATCCCAGTGCTCCCCTCTGTACGCGCCCCTCTCGAGGCGCGGCCGCAGCTCCCGCAGCAGCGCCGCCTCCTCCGCGGCGCTCACGAAGCGGCCGCGCACCACCGCGAGGCCCCGGAGCCGCTCCCGCACCTCCGCGCTGGAGGCCCGGAGCAGAGCCGCGTCCTCCCGCAGGGGCAGCGCCGCCGCCCCGCACCCATCCCCGGACCCATCCCCGGACCCATCCCCGGTACCGGGACCCGGACCCGGACCCGCGGCGGCGCTGCGGGACCCGCACCGGCGGCACAGCCGCCCGCCCGCGCGGAGCATGGCGGGACACGGCCGGACGGCGCCCCCTGGCGCGCGGGAGGAGCCGCGGCCGGCGCGCAGCGACACCTGGCGGGCACGGGCGCGCACCGCCGCCCCACAGAGACACCCCCAGCGCCCCATAGACACCCCCAGTGCCCCACAGACACCCCCAGAGCCCCATAGACACCCCCCAGAGCCCCATAGACACCCCAGTGCCCCATAGACACCCTCAGTGCCCCACAGACACCCCCAGTGCCCCACAGACACCCCCAGTGCCCCATAGACACCCCAGTGCCCCATAGACACCCCCCAGCGCCCCACAGACACCCCCAGCGCCCCATAGACACCCTCAGAGCCCCACAGACACCCCCAGTGCCCCATAGACACCCCCAGTGCCCCACAGACACCCCAGTGCCCCATAGACACCCTCAGCACCCCATAGGCACCCCATAGACACCCCCAGAGCCCCATAAGACGCTATAAGCCCTGTAAGGGACCACAGTAGCCCATAGGGAGCCCTGGTGGTGTCTATGGGGCCAAAGACCTCCCTGTGGCAATGGGGGGGGGCTATAGGAACCCAGGGGGGGCTTTTAAGGCACCTATAGGGGCCTATGGGGGCCATAGGAACCCTCAACTCCCCCCCCCCCCAAACAACCCCCCCCTCTGTAACCCACGTGGCTTTATTGAAAGGCTTTGGGGGGGGGCACAACACGGCCCCCCCCATAGAAAAGGGGTAGGAAAGGGTTAAAAGCCCCCCCCAAAGGGGGGGGGGCGGTAACGGGGGGGGGGCTCTAAAATGGGACCATCCCAGAGGAAAGGGGGGGACTCTGTGTGTGCCCCCCCCCGCAAAGCAATGGTTGGGCCCCCCCGGATCCCTCCATTACCGGGGGGGGGGCGGCTGTGGGGGGGGTGGCGCTGCTGGGCCAGGAAGGAGTGCGGTGCCCCCCCCTCCTCCTGCTGCTGCAGCGCCAGACCCTGGGGGGGGGGGGGGGGAAAGGGGGTGAGTGGGGACCCCCCCCAAACACAGGGGGGGGCACCCCCAGAGCATGATATGAGCCCCCCCCTTCATTGATAACCCCCTTAATATAGGTGCCCCCCCCCAATAACGACCCAGGGGGTCTCTGTGCCCCCCCATAGAGGTTTTGCCCCCCAAAGGGGTCCCTGTGCCCCCCCCCCATACCCCTCCAAGGAAGGATGTGACCCCCTGAGGTCCCCCTGCACCCCTATGGGTATATATGGCCCCCCCATAGGGTGTATATGGCCCCCCCATAGGATATATGTGACCCCCCCCCGGGCTGCCCGTGGCCCCCCCTCACCATGTTGTACCAGGCAGTCACCAGCAGCCGCTCCTCCCTCTCCCGCTGGGCCCGGCTCCGCTCCCGGTCACCCTGGGGGGGGGCAATGGAAGATGGAGACCCCCCCCGGCCCCCCCATCACCCACCCCAGCCCCCCCATCACCTCCTGCATTACCCCCCTATTACCCCCCCAAACCCCCCCCATTACCCCTCTATTACCCCTCTATTACCCCCCCGTTACCCCTCTGCCCCCCCCGGGCCCCCCCCATCACCTCCAGGTGCCGGATCAGAGCCTCCTTCTCCTGTAACTGATTCCGGAGGGTTTGGAGGTCAGGGGTCAAGGGGGGGTCCAACACCTACGGGGGGGGGGTAATGTGGGACCCCCCCCATGTACCCCAATGGACATTCTGGGGGGGGGGGGGGTCTCATGCACTCAATGGACCCTCAAGGGGGGCTCCAAGCGCTTACCTTGTGCCCCCCCCCGCTGTGACCCCATTGGTGCTGCTGCAGCCCCTTCAGACACTGCGACCCTGGGGGGGGGAACACGCAATGAGGGGGGGGTCAAGGCCCCCCCCCGCCCCCCAAGACCCCCTCTCACCGCTGCTGTCCTCCCGCAGCTCCAGGTCCTCATCCTCTTGGAGCTCATCCCTATGGAGGGGATAAGGGGGGGGGCACAGGAAGAAGCTGCCCCCCCCCACGTGTTGGGGTGGCCCCCATGCCCCCCCCTCAGTACTTACAGGTCACCAATGGTCTCATCCAGCAGCAGGAACTGAGGGGGGGGGAAGA
>JAQZCJ010000202.1:0-5000 GCA_028858755.1 Ara ararauna
TACCATCATTCCCTAGCTCTGCAGAGCAGAATCCCCTCTCCAAGGCTGTGTGTAGGCAGCTATATGGTGCACAGAGATTAGCATGTGTCCCAGTCTGCACACTGCTGTTCCAGGTTTCAGAGTTTACAAGGAACACATGGTCACACCAGTGAGCAGAGCTGCAAACCAAAGCAACCTCTCTTCTGTTGGAGTAGGTGTCTGTGCTGGTACAAATGGGTCCCCTGAAAACTCTGGGGGTGGACATGGCACCTGGTTGCTTTGCTGTGCCATGAATATGGTCCAGGTTTGAGGAGGTGTTTGTGAGAGTAACGGACAACTTGGAGAGGAAACTGAATCTTGAAGTTGCTGAGGGCTTAAATCAAGATCTTATGTAGTTAATAGAGCCCTTTCCTTATCCTCATTGGAAAGAAATCTCCAAACTCTTTGCTGAGAATCTCTGGTACTCATTTTGCCTGAATTACCTGAAAATTTGGAGTAAAGGCAAACAGAACTATGCAAGCTCTCTCTATTATCAGTGGAAAAATATGAACTCCTCACTCTGGAGTGTGACTCCTGCCCCAGATATGGAGGTATAATGCAAACTCCATGTCAGAAATTTATTCAGCTTTCTGGAGGAAAAATGCACAAAGCATCAGTGTGAGTCTACCAGAGGCAGCATTAGTAGATACCAGAATATTCAGGTAAGTCTTGAGGTGAGATAAATAGACATAATGCAGAAAGTCAGCTAAATTGTAAGTATTACTGTTAAGTGCAGAATGACAGCTAAAAGTAAGGCTTAAGTGGAGATCCCTGTGAATTTCTTAAGTCTCATATGGCTTGGGTACCTGAAATGTTTCCATAACCCCAGCTAGTGTTTCCTGTTCACCATACAACATCAATGGGAAAAGTAAAGTTTAACTGTTATTGCCAGGGGGCATTTAAGGTAAATACTATGCAATTCCCCATATTTAACTAAGTGGGTGAGAAGGATAACACATATATCTTTACCAATATTTTTCACAGAGAGGATATCTAATTCCATTAGAGATATTTAGGATAAAGTACTTAAGTGGCAGGAGGTGAATTTTGGTGGGATGTGTACATTTTCTTTTTGTTTTTGGTTTCTTCTTAATATAACATCCGCATAACCAAGGAGGGACTGCAAACAAGAAGATAGAGCAACTCTGCATCAGAGGTATTGCACAGAAACTAAGAGCACAGTTCATGGGTGATGCTCTCTTTCCCTCCTACCCCACACCCAGAGGACACTGCAGTCAATGCTCTGTATGGGCACACAGAGACTCAGTTTGACTTACACTATTGTTTCCACCAGAGCTATCTCTACTTGGTTTTGAAGCAACTCTGCAGGAGGACTTTGGGAAGCTAAGGTGTCTTCCTTCTGCAGCCAGATCTGCCCAGGCACATTGAGCCTTGCTGTGGGCTCAGTGAATCTGCTCCACAAGCCAGGCAAGGGAGCAATCCTTCCCCCTATTCCACCATAATGTGTACACTATTGGATATTTCTTTTCTCCTCCCCACCCCCTGCCCTGCCACCTTTGAAATTTCTAAAACTTTTTTCATTTACGAGGAAAATTAAATAAACAAATAAATAAACCCCCAGAACCCAAAGATTTCTTATTAAAGTTCTGAACATATGCTACTTAGGAAAAAAAAAAACAACAAGTGAAATTGGCTGATAAAGTAAGAATCCCACAAAGGGCTGTTCTTCCAATCATCCGGTATTTCTCCTATAATTTCCTCAGAGATCGTGGAATGATTTTCCAGATGTCTCTGTTCCTTCCAGGTGGTGTGTTCAACATGATTTGGATCAAGGCCAATCTTACGCTTCTTATACAGGGGAGATGATACTGCACAAGGCACATATCTGCATATTTCCACATTTTTGGAAACATAAATACCATGTTTTCTTAAGTGTGCAAATAAAGCATAACTCTGAGCAAGGGTTGTGTTCCTTTGCGGCTAACAAAAATGCCCTGTCTAAGAAAGGTACCACCTTTTCTGATCAGAAAGAAAAAAACCAAGCACAGTTCTTCCTATAGGAGCATTTGCAAGGGGTCAGTAACTGTCACAGTTTCCTATTACTCTTTAATTTGACTCACATAAACCCTGTTTAGCTTCAAACCTATTTTGATTCCCTCCCAAATGGTATACCTCCTTGCTTGCCTGTTGAACATAGGCTGGCAGCAGAAATATGCAGCCACAGAGCTATGGATGCAGGGAGTGACATTTCTCCCTGGCCAAGAAAACCTATGGCAAATCAAAACAGCAACAGTAAGTCTGGGTCAGTATATAGATCAGGCCAATAAAATTGCATACTATGACTGTATTCAGTATCCTGACAGTTAGGGCAAGGAGATCTCTTGATATCTCTCCTAGAGGGCCTAATCCTGCGGTTGTTTTCTGCAGGGTGCACTGATGTTTACAGGAGCTGTAGGTGCGCAGCTGCTAGTGGGAATCTGCATCCTTCTCAGCACCTCCTAACCTGTGAAAGAGCAAATGTAGCTGCAACTGGACAATTTGTCAATGGAGAAGTCTGCTCTGCTTTTCACCCAATACACTTTTCACCTGGCAAATTTAACTGCTTCTCTGTAAATGAGAACTTTATTTTTTGGTGCCAGCTCACAGCTCTGCATCATCAGAGAGATTAAGCCGATCAGTTCTATCAATGGTCCCTGACTCTCTGTAATCGACAGATACAGCAGTAATGTAAATGCCATGGGTGCATTTTAATGTTTGTGATTTTTAAATGATGATGAGGATCCTCACTGGGAGGACAGGCAGAGCTGGACTTTGTCTCATAGGGAGTTGAGCACTGCCCTTGAGCAGGGCTTTCGTTCTGCCTCCTCCCAGCACAGTTATTAGTAGGAGCAATAATGACCCTTTGGGTTTTGAGAAGGAAGAAGGGAAAGCGCTCCCCCACTCCTTATTGGCTGCTGTGATTTATTTAAATGTCTCCAGCATGTCAGCATCGCAAGCCAAGTGTAAGTGATGGGTTTTGAGTCTATGTTGCTTCAGCTCTACTGTTCACTATTGCAATTCCCTCAGCTTGGACTCTATGTACATGTTTTTGCCATTTTCACTCCTGTTTTTTCAATCGAAGCCCAACCTTTTAATGGGCAAACTTTTCCAGCAAAGTGCACAGATGTTGCGGAAGAGACATTTCTCCTTCTCCATAAAATAAGTGTGATTTTCAGAAAAGCTCTTTATTCTTGTGCTGTCAGAAAGACCTTGATTTATTTGAAAATTTGTATCACCAATGGGAAGCCTAACACTCGTCATCTATTTGTAATGCCTACCTATCTATCTACCAGGAATGTTCTATAAGGCAGTGAGTCTGCCACTTACTGCAGATCCTATTATCTTTCAAAGAAAATCAGGAAAATGATGAGTGGGGTAAATTTTAGAAATTTCAAAATTTCTTTCTGTACTGGGGTCAAAGGTATAGTATTTTTTCTAAACTTCTCTAAGAACAAAACCAAGGAATAAGAAAGAACTCTTCCTTAGGTTAGGCTCACTGAGACTTTTCATTTCCACAATTATGTGAATACTAGAAGACTGTGCTATGATTTTAAGTTTTATATATTTTACATCATTCCTATGTCCCTATGTATCGTCCCTATGTTTTAGTGTGAGGTGTCCCTGCCCATGTCAGGCAGGTTGGAACTTTGTGATCTTAAGGTCCTTTCCAATCCTATCTATTGTATGATTCTATTTGATGATTCTATGTCAGATCCCCTGGTATCTGCTGGCTCCTGGGCATTGTTAATGGGCAAATGAGACCATGTCTTCATATCTGAGAGCAGTGGGGAGAACAGCAAGGGATGTCACCTGGAATGCATAACTTCCTTAGAAGTGCTGCTGAATGGCCAGAAAGTTTGGAGACTGCTTTGTACCAAGTTATCAAAGAGAGCACTGGAAACAAACTATATTTGTCTCTAAAATTCTCTTTTTCATTTGCACCTCAGGTTTATTTCCCCAGAGTTTGCAACAGCCAGGTTCTAATTTTGTATACGTGACTATCTTTTACTGAGACGGTCACCAAAAACAAGATTGACAATAAGTTTTTGGATGTGGGAATCAGCCACAAATTACTTCTTGAAAGTAATTTGAGCAACTCTGAGTAGCTGACGGATTCAGACCACAAACTTGAATCAAGACAACCTCCAAAATAAATGCACCAGCCTGGAAGAAGAGAGCCCTCTTGTACTGGAGCAGTGATTGGGTCACTGAATATAGTGGTACTCATTACAGACAGAAAAACGTATCACAAAGGACAACAAGGGGGATCTTCTGTGATCTAAGAAGAAGAAGGGGGAAGTAGAGGGGTGTGCTGATGATGCTTCTGTTATTCTAACCGGTAGAAATCTTAAATAAAAACCAAAAGGAAGTCCAGAAAGGTGAGGGAAGAGAGCAGAAAACACAGTGAGTTTGGCATCTCTGATCTCAGCTCAGCCTGCAGTGAGTCTGAAAACTACCTCAGGCTGGAGATCTCCAGCTGTGTTTCTGATGCTGATGGTCAGCCTGGCCATAAGTGGAGAGAGGACAGAAAGAGCAATGGCTAGCATTTCCACCCATGTATTTACTCCTTAATAAAAAAACCCCAACCCTTCTGCCCTAAGGCAACAGTCAAATTTGCTATTTCTTCCTGCTTCTGCAGAAAGGGAGGAGGGACCTTTGGAAAACAGACCCTTGAAGGAAAACATCTCATTCTTTGAGACCTATGGGACCATTTTGTTTCCCAAAAGCACCCTGTGATGACCCAATCCTGCTCCCAGGGAGAGGGATGATAACAATCTCTCCTGACTGGAGGGAGGATAGACTAGCCAGTTTTGGAAAGCACTGCCAATCTTATGTACAAGCTGCCCAGCAGGAGAGCGCTGTCTCTCGGCAGGACCTCAGTGGCTACATCTACATTACTCTGAAAGGGCACCATCTGGAGCAGCAGGAAACATGGCATGCTCCATCTCCTGCAGACTGCCTGCCTGTTGAGAGTTTGTTTG
>JAQZCJ010000202.1:10000-20940 GCA_028858755.1 Ara ararauna
ATATTCACGTGGCTAGAGTGAATATTCAAGGGAAGCCCTGTGTTGCAGAAGACAATCCACAAGCACTATCTTTTTGGATAGCCTCTTCAGCTCACGTCCATGAAAGCACATAATTCTCACCTCCTACTCAGGACCTCAAACTTCCCACAGAATCTGTAGCCTTTACTCATATGTCAGGGGCTGGACCTGAGCCATGAATTTTTCAGCATGGAAAGGAGCCTCCTCATTCTTATTTGTGATAATTTGAATGCTTGGCAAATACTAGAACTAATCCTGTTAGAGACACATACCCTTTTCTTCATTATCTATTATCGAAGCATTTCCCAAATTGAAGCTTGGAGCTGACCCACAAAACATCCAAACCTACACATAAATGAAGGCACATGCAAAACTGCCATGGGACTGGCAGGAACAGATACTTGGGGAAAGTGAAGAAAACAGGGTGAGGATAGCACATCTAATGAATTTTTTGAGCCTATTTATATGTTCCACAGAAAGGCATTTCACCACCTGACTGAGCCATGTTAAAAATGAACTTCCAGGATCCATTTTAAGTGTGCTGTCCACAAATTTCCAATGGCCCTGGTTGTTACACCAGGGGAAGCAGAGGATGACTATTCTCTGTTCATCTTCCCTGAGACGCTCAGTTTTACATACATCTGTCATATGCCTGTTTTATGAGAGATTAAATGTACCAGTTAGCTCCTCAAAGAGAAAATTAAGAGCTGAGTTAATCACTTTCTGTGGAACAGAAATGTGAGAATACATTGCTCTTTTTGTTAGCAGATGGGGATGTAGAAAGAACCAAATCCTTGAAGATGAAGCCTGTCATGCAAAGAGGAAATAAGGTGCCCCTATATAAGAGTAATTAACTACTGGAAGTCTTTACCAATGACTATAGAAGGTAACCTGTCACTAGGTCACTAGCTACTTTAAAATGGAATTGGATGTTTTTCTAAAATATGCATTTTACTTTGACAATAGCTCTTGTACTTGAAATGGGAAATAATTCAGAGAAGTCTGAAGGCCTGCTTTATGTATCAGGCTAGCTTAGATTGTCACACCAGTCTCTTCTGGGCTTAAAATGCATGAATTATTGAGGTCTGATACTCAGTCTCCATGTCAAAGGTTGCTTTCTCTGAAAAGCTTATGCCTTTAAAGGTTCACTTGTAGCTACTTGTAATGTTCATCACCTGCTGTAGTGGAAGCCTAAGGCTTTGAATTCAGGTCTTAAAGAAAAAAGTCAAGGACTGGATTCAGACTGTATGTGTTCTGTGACTGATCTGAAGTTGGTCACCCTGCTATGCCTAACCATGTGAACTGAGCGCTGCAAAAAAGAGCTGTCATACTGCAAGTACAGAACTTGCTATTTCCTTAAAGAAAGCTGGCCTGTAGCAATAAAGTTTTCCTCATATTTTTATTCTTTAATGTATCCTCTCCTGGTATAAAGGAACAGAGATTCCTTAAATTCAGCCAAGCTGTAGGAACATCGGGGAAAATGTCTCATTTCACCTCTCCATTGGTGAAATTTCTTGAGAGAAGAAAAAAGAGAATTTAATTCCCATCCCAAGTTCATTCCTTGCTTTCACTGCTAAGGCAACAAACAATTATTGGTGATCACACACACAAACACACAGAGCTTTGCAGAGTGTCACTGCTGTTCTCCTGTAAAGACAATGCCCTAGCTTTCATAAAAATCAGAGATCGAACTGCTTCTATGCCTTTTCTTTTCCTCCAGCATTTAAGGCCTGGAAAGCTTGCTGTTTGTGTTGTAATCTTACCCAGTTACAGGATATGTGACTATGTTGCTTATTCCTCCCTTGTGTAATGTAGAACTCCATGCCTCACATGAGCCAGAGCCTGGTATGAGTTATATGGCTATTATAAGTAGGACTGATGTATTACAGAATGCTGCCATAGATCCTGTTAATGGCACTTGGGCTCCATTTTTTTCTCCCTGTAGTAGATTCTGCACTTTTTTGGAAGTGGACAGCTTCACAAAGATGCAAAGATCCAGTGCCTGGGAGGGGCTTGGGCAAAGTTAGGGGCTTGCAGGGTTAGGTGTTAGCAGAGCACCTCACTCCTGTGCACAGGCAAAATCTACATTGACACGACCAGCCCCTGCTGATAAAACACTGTCTTGTCCAGCCTTGAGCAGCGCTGCTGCAGAGAGGTTCCCACACATTCCCACACACTTCACTCCATTGTCTGAATTGCTTTTACCATGATAATGTATTCCCTTGTTCTGAATTTACAGTTACTTCAGCCCCTCACTACCATTCATTCTTTTCTGCTGATTGACAGATTTGCAGGTATCTCCCCTTTTTCTAGCACTCTTCTGCTCAGGAGTGAGATGTAGTGTGATATTCACATAGAGTGCTGTTTTTATACAGGGTGATCTCGATAAAAGAGCCATTTTTCAGGCTGAAACATCTCTGATCTTCACTAGATACACATATTTCTGGGCTGCAGTCCCATTCTGTTCTCAGTTCTTTATAACAGGAAAAACCGTAAAGCCCGGGATACACAAATGTAGGGGCTTCAAATCTCTGTCTAGTTAGGCTCTGTTCTGGTTTTCCTCTTGGAACTGTCATCTTATGAAGTCTGGGTTCTCCTTGAATTTACAGATAGGTACTCTTGGAGGGGCGATCGCAGATATGAAAGGTAGTTGGGTGGGTTTTTCCTCCTTTCCCAGGTTTTGAAATCATGGACAAAAGCTTAACACTGTGGCTTTGTCCATATCTATCAGTTAACCCAAGTCAAGGCATGTACCAAATCACTGTGACATGGCCGTACAGAATATTATGGACCAGGCATTCTTTCCAGGAAAAAATATAGATTCATTCAATCTGTTCTGGGTGGGAGAGAATTTTAGGTAGGTGGATAAATGCATTAATGTGTCACTTGTTCCTTGGGCCAGAAAATGGGCCTTGGTTGGTTTAATTTATTAGAGGAGATATATGTTTTACGACTGCATCATGTGGTAATGATAACAGGACAGCAAAACATGAAGGTTTAAAGATAACAGTATCTTCCTCAGTCCTGCTAACAGCTCACTGTGACTCTCCTGTATCTTTCAGTGCATTTTCTTATTTCTTACCCCATCTTCCTTCTTCCCTGAAACCCAGCCAACATGCTCTATGTAATTTCTTACTGGATGCCTGGAAATGGGTTTGAAAAGAGCCAGGTTCTTTGCTTAGAGGAACTGTGGCACTTGAATATATTGAGCACTGCTGCTGCTCCAGCCTAACTAAATGCTCAACTGCACAGCGAGTGAGTGAAAGAGCAGCTGTAAACCCATGATGCAATCCCTGCCTGCCACATCTGATTTAGCAAAGTGAGATGGTCTACAAAAAAGAAGAAAGAAAAATAAACATAATCAGGTGCTTCTGTGTTGGATCTGAAACGTTAACAGTCAGAGATAGACTGAAGAAGGGCCGCCAGCATATCTATCTTAGGCACATCAGACCAAAGAGTAATCCATGTCAAACAGATACAAGAAGCCTAAATACCTCAGTATCAGTTAGAGAAACTCAGCCTGATTATGGGGAAGCTGGTAAGATACAGAACTGGGGTTGCAAAGCTGGTGTGTATAGTGTGAAGAAGGCAACTCTGACCAGCGGCTGGAATTCAGGACTGGTTTAGGTGAGTGAGACGCAAGAGATTAGAAAATGCAGATCTTCTAGAATACTGAATTTACCAGTAAATGAATCAAGATATTTTTTTACCAGAGCTCCAATGTATGTCTTATTGATTATGAAATAGCCTGTAACATGTGGGGAGGGTTCACTGAAGGGAAGGAAAGGAGAGAGAGACTGAAATGTATTTGTGTTTGTGTATCTCCAAGCAACTCACCTTGGTGGCTGGGATAAAGAAGCCCTTGAACTCCAAGTGAATGTGTAAAACACAGGGCCTCAATCAGAGATGTGCAAAGGGTCACTGGTCCAACAACTTATATCCACTTGCCCGGTATCAGGTAAAAATCTCACAAAAAATGCTAACCTTATCTGATTGTCATCATGATGTTGGGAAGTTTCTGTCACTTTGGAAGACAATTTATAGGATATTGGCAATGTGTCTTTCTTAGGAGTATGTTTGCTATGTTCAAGTTCACCTTTGATCCTGACTCCTGCATTTGGATATGGTTTAATTCTTGGTTGGTGTCTATTTTACATGTGTTTCACCCTGAACACAGCAATCTCTTTTTAATGAAGGGAGAAAAAGACAGATGTAACAGGGTAATTGGTACTTCTGTGTTTGTTCTCTTGGGTTCAGAAGGCAAAAGATGAGTGGTGGAGTAGAGAGAGGGCAGAAAAGAAAGAGAGGAAACCAAGAGGAAATCACAGCCAGTTTGTCAAACTAGCCTTTTTCTCCATTGTTCTCAGATCTTTTTCTCTCTTTTTCTTTATTACTGGGGACATTAAGATGAAGGCAGTGTTCTGAATGTCACTCCTATGTCTCTGGCTTGCAGAGCATCTCTGAATGCCTCACTGACATGACCACAAGAAGCTTCACAACACCCTTGTGAGACAAGTCAATATCATTAAGGATGACTGTACGTTACGATACATTTTCTAAAGCTCCATCTATGTTACAATTAATCTCCAATTCCAATCCAGTATTTGGCCTTCCAAGGTACATATTTACTTTCCATCGCATGCAGTAACGATTTTCTGTCCCTGGTCCCAACTTTCCACTGGTGTAAATCTATACAGAGACTGCTTCAGCTCATTTTACACTGGCCCATCATCTCAGACTATCTCTGATATTTGTTGTCTGGTGGTGGTGTGGGTCATTAAGATAGAAGCTTGTGGCTACCTCGGGAAGGGCGGATGCCAGTGTTGGAAAGATGTGTTACCTTATATATAGTTTGCTGCCCACAGTGGGATTTTTCAAGTTGGGAAATTCTATCTGAATGCAAAGTGCAATTGAGTGCGCACACTATCACAACTTTTGGGCTAGAAGGCACCTAGAAAGAAATCATTTTTCTTGTGAGAAGACAGGATCAGCTGTATCTGTGTTGTTTTGGACAAAAGTTTGTCTATCCTACACTTGCACATCTGTGGTCCTGGGGAGGCTGTTTGAGGATTTCAGCTTTTCACTGACTTCGCCATTGTACAGGGTGTTGTTTGAAGTACTGAATTTTACCTCGTCATAAATTTTATAAATTTTATGGAAACTTTTTAAAACTAGCACCTACAATCCTCTAATGAAGAGAGCGTTATGCACCTTTTTCTACAGTAAGTTTCAAAACATCATAATCACTGTTGGAGGAATAAAAAAATGAACAGATAAGGCAAGACACGATGTAAACTCAAAGAATGACATATCTGCCTGTCAAAAAAACACCTCATGATTTTAAGCTGTTTCGTGCTGCTGTAAAGCTTGACTCTTGATTTTAAACGTTGGGGATCTGGAATACTCCAGGGGGAACCAGCAAAGAAAAGCATGGGCCAATTTCCTGCTGGATGCACACGAGAACAGAATGTTCCAAACTGGAACAGGACAAGCTGCACAAAGTATCGTATCGCAGGAGATGAATGCAGCTGTCTCTTGGTTAAGAGGGCATGGAAGGGGCAGAGGACACAAATGCTCTTCTCCAGCTTTTGGCTAAGTCAGTGATTCACCTGTCTAGGGTCACATCTTCAGTCTCTGGAGGAACATCATAGCTCATATCGAGATGCTGGGGAACCCATCACCTGTGTCTGAGGGGAGAACTAGGCTTTTAATTGCCTAGCACGTCTGCATGAGAAAGGTGTATGGTAATAATAATGATGCAGTAAATGAGAAAGCTGGCTATTTGAATACGACATCCTTTGTCAGCTTTATTCCTCTTAATAATGTGACATGGCTTGGGGAGGGAAAAAATTATTAACCTTGCCATTTTTAAGCCTGCATTGCTGGGAGTTTTTCCGCTGAAATTCACATCCTTAACTACCTTTGATATTTAACAAATTTCTAGTTTTATCACCATGGAAGCCTGTTTCAGGAGGGATAAGAGCTAGATGTTTGGGAGGGGGAGTAAGGGGGGGAAAGTCTACAGCAAGCCACCATTTGGGAATTGGGTGTAAAGTAGCATGGCACTGATTAACGTCGTTAAAAGAAAGTGGGAGGGGAAGTGTACTGAAAATGAGTGAAAGAGCGGTATTGTAATCTGCTTTATTGCATTCCCGAGAAGCTTGACTTAGCCTCATTGTCATAGCAAGATGATGTGTACCCTACGAGTGTATAAAAATATATGAACTCCTGGGACAATATAGTTCAATCTGCTCTGCTATTACCCATCATGCTCATCTGAGCACACTACAGCTATTAGATCTGTTTGTGAAACAGCTGAGCCCATGGATGGATCTCCTGCAAACTGAGCCTGAACATACAGTTGAAACAGGGTCTGAATGTACAATACATGGAAGGAGAAACAATGGAAATGAATGTACAACAGGGACGGCTTCACAGTGGGGGGTGCAAGAGGAATGAATCTGCTCCAAATGTAGATATGCAATGGTGAAATAGATTGCCATCTATAATTCACGGCATTTGCTTCCCCCTTCCCCTTGTCAGATAGCCCTCAATCAGTTTGACTTGCACAACATATTCTTCACTACTGAAAGTTGTTAATAAGCTCTCGTGTTCAACCCCAGAGGAAGCTGCATTTAAAACACAGAAACTGAGCTACATACCTACAGAAAACCATGTCCTGTGCTCTTTCTTTTTCCAGAGGGGCCAAAGTAAGGCTACCTCTGGGTGAAGAACAGCAACACAAGAGAAGCAACATAAGAGCAGCCCACTGCAACATGCATGCAAAGGCAAAACAGAACAGCATGCAGGAAACGAAGCTCCCTATTAAAATGATGTTAAAGGTTAAGAATATACACCAGCAGCTTAACATTAATATTCTTAAAAGGGTTTAATCATCCTAATAGCAATTCATTTTTTGTGTCATGCCCACTACTAACACCACTAATGCTGACGTCTGGTCATCAGTGACACCATGAAGCAACTGAGTCATGTTCCTCTAATCCCATATTAAGACAGTTTTAACAGATATGTGGGGTTTTTTTTTCGAATGATGGCATTGCTGAACAAACTGAAAATACTAAGGTGTCACACATCTGCATCTTTGTAATTCTGTCTGTAAAAAAATGTCCTGCATTCTTACTACTTGAGTTTGGAAGAGTTGTAAAATGCTCCAAATGCTTTTTCTTGTCTATTCCTGGGATATGACGCTCCAGCAGGAGAGGAAAGGGGAAAAAAAAAAGGCAAATAAAAAAGCTTGTCTTGTTATTTCCTTCTCTGGGTAATTGCATTTTCCATACCTCTCCCTTCAGAGGCATTTACAGTGAATTCTGCCTTCCAATGCTTCTATTGATTTGTAGCTCTGCAGGGTGAAAGCCAGACCCTAGCAAAGCCAAAGGGAGTTTTGACTTCATTCTTTAAGAACAAATCCACTGGTGTGCTGGATCAATGCAAAGAGTCAGAGCGCTGGCCTGTTAAACTGGATTTGTAACTGCTGCTCAGAACTACAGCCATGCAGGCAGCCAACCTGTACTGCTGAATTTAGACTTTACTTTTTGACTGCCTTTTTAGCAACTGGGTAATGTGGGTAAGTGGCAGGTGAATGTCTGCGACATCCCTTTCCACTCTTTCAGTTAGTTTATGCATTGAGATTTGTCTACTTTGCTTAGCCTTACATGTAAAGACCTGGTTCAGAGTCACCCAAGGATGTAGGATGCCCTGCCTTGGGCAGAGTTCAGAAACTGCTTCAGTGCTGTCTAGTGGTGTCAGGTGCAAGACCATACAAAGTCTCTTAAACACAGATGCCCCCATTGCATGCAGTGGTGGACTTTGCATGGTAGAAGGTAGATTTGGACTGAATAAAGTGACAAAACTCCCAGTACAGTCAACAGAACTCCAGCAAGAAAATTCATGACGGAGGAAAGAACAGAGTCTATTGCATCATCTCTGAGATCACATCAAGATTAAGAGCTGAATAAGTTGTTGACCTTGTCCTGTTTGTTGTCAATACCATCAGATCAATTAGATACAACTGTTAATACCATAGCCTAATTACTTCCTAATTTCTTCAGGAATACCCCAAGCATAAGAATTCAATTAACTGCAACTATACAGGAAGTTTGAAGTCTGAGCTATTCTTTTATTGACATCATTTGGATGAATAGAATGTGAGCACAGATGTTACATTTCTTAAAGAATCAAATATTTAATTAATTTTAACTTATAAGCTAATGAGTAGGTTTCTCTCATAAATTCTCTGAAAATTGCTTCCATTTTCCAGAAGTAAGAACACTAATTTTGATAAGGATATGCTGCTGTTTTCTTGCTAAACAATGAGATGGAATCCCAGCCTTTACTGCAAAGCAGAAAATTTAAAATTACCAAATCAAGGCTATATTCCTGCTTTTATTAGACTTCCTTATGCTGTATGCTCTCACCCAAAATGAAAAATATAAGGCTGTCAGCAGCTTCTAGAAAATGTTTGTTATTAGGCAGTGTTTTGCCAGATTTTGCTTTTTCTTATTCTTACTCCACTTCCTAGTGGCTTGCTAATGAAGTTTAGTGTTCATGATCCCTAAAGCACTCAGAAGACTGCTGAAATGCAGCACACTATCTTAACATACCAGGGAAGGGATCTCATCCAGTGTATGTGGTTGAGTTTACCTCTGATGATTAAGACTTGATTTTGGCAGGAAATACATGGAGGTGAAGCACTGGGAGTATGCAGTAGGCAGGAATTAGAAAGCAAATGGGTTAGTCACAGAACCCCAGATACTGGTAACACAAGCCTTACCACGGGTAACATCATCCCCTGGTATCACTGCATGGGGAAATTACTCACTGAAGGTCTTGACAGGAAAATAGGAAAATTGGCAAATTCATCTGTTTTATGATCACTGGGTGAAAATCTTATTTAAGTTCAGCTCCCTTTGGACACCATACTGCTTTACTCACATACACAGATATACACAGTGTATACAGGTTATAAATAGTGGTTACTTTGGTTAAGACTCAGTCAGAGTTACTACTTAGATCACAGTTTGGGTAAATACACCAAAACACAGAGGCTGTAATTGCTGCAATTAGGATCAAAGTTGTGTGGTTAGTTCCTTTTAAGAGTGGGGATGTTAAGAAGCATCTATGTCTTTCCCTTTTTTCAGTTTCATAAATAAGCAGGTATTTGGGGAGGGTTCTGGTTTTGTTAGCAGTGCAGTAATGGCAGTGTAATGAACAGGTACTAGCTTGGAAGCCTTTCATACTCTTGCCCCAGCAGAAGCTTGGGCTACTTGAACATACTGGAAAGTGAAGGCAAAACAACTGTAATGTGAAGAGAAGGCTCTGGGACTGTAGGATACAGTGCTGCCAGCAGTACCTGTGTGATGTGGTGGACAGTAAGCTCAGGTGTACCCACATAGACTGCACCCCTGCACTGTTGGCAACAACTCAGCTTACGCCTGACCTATATGGTGCTTTCAGCATGTCTTCACTGTTTGACCCCAAGGCTCAAGGTTCCCTGGGACCTGTGAACAGGTGCTCTCCATCTCCAGCTTGCCAAAAGAGGCAAGAGAAAGAGGTCTCACGTACTTGACCTTACTGAATTTCTGTAACACACTTGTGAACTCTATGAAACCCATCCATGTACTCTTGAGACGCAGCTAGACCAAGGCACTGTTAACCCAAGCACATGTGGGTGATAACCCTCCATTGAAGGGACCAGAGACCTTTGGATGTCCCTTCCCACCAACATTCCAATGATTTCCCTGCAATATTTAAGCTGATATCTCCTTGCCCTGCAAGGCAGGGGCCAGATCTGCTCTGGTTTGTGTCCATGAGCTGGCCATTAATCCTGACACACTGACATCCTCCAGACAGCTCAGTCTTGCAATGAGCACCTCTCTGTTCCTCAGCACTGTTCAGCACCTGGCACAACTGAGTTTCATATTTGAAGTTTAACATCCTTGTTTACCTATTTCTCTTATCTTGCTAGATTTGAAAGTTAACATCCCTGTTTATTTTGTCTAATTTTATTATATTTTAATATAATACTTTTGGTAATTTTTTACTCTAGTGAGTAGTGAGAAAAAAAAATCCACTTTTCCTATTTGGAAAACTGTGAATCATGTTTGCTTTTAAGATTTGCTACAGAAAGAGAAAGCCACCAGGCCTTTGAATCCTGACATAGAGGCAATTCTCATTGAAGATGGGTTGATATTTTCACTAGATTGCAGAAAAAGAAGGCAGGGGGAGGGGCAAAGACAAACATTCCAAAATGTGGTCATGAAGATGCTCACAGGAAATGTGTTACATCAGTAACTACACTCTAATGGCATTTGCACTTATTTAACATCCCTTTTATGCATCCAGTGTGGCTTAAAGGAGCCTTCTTATAAACATGAATTCGGGTCATATAGAGAGAAACAGACACAAGGAAATGGGCACAAACTCAGAGAGATGCTTTCAATGGGGATGCATTGGCATAACTCCTAATGTATGTTAGGTAAAGATTCGGCCATAGAGAATATTCAAAAAACACAGATGCAGTCACACAGATGTATGCACTTTTCCTTAAAAATAGCAAGCTTTCACTTAGCCCCACTTCCCATTAAAAAGGACTTTCATCCTATGAAAATTCATAAACTCTGCAGGCGTTTCCACGGCGATTTGACGGAGTAATCTCCAGTCATCTCAGCTTCTTGGTGACAATGACAAGAGGAAGATGGATTTATCAAATACACAGTGACATGTTTATGACCCTGTTTTGCATAAGCAGGAACCTGAGCCAAAGGCTGTGCAGCTTGAGATAGCAAGAGGGTTTTTATAAATATTGTGACAAGCAGAAGTGATATTTGGAAGAATATGAAAATAAAAAAGGAAAATCTTCCAGTTTTTTTGAGGCAGACCTCATTGTGGCAGGGTGCGGGAAA
>JAQZCJ010000236.1:12500-20870 GCA_028858755.1 Ara ararauna
CCCCCCTTCCCCAGCCTCCCGCGCCTTCTTCTGCCGGCAGCTTTGCCGGCGCGGGGAAGGCAAGAGGGAACGACGGCGGCAGGGAGACCTTAGGACCCGGCGGCGTCCCTGCCGGCTCCCCGCCCTAGGCGGTAGACGGAGAAGTCCCGACAGGGCGTGGTCTCCCGTCCCCCTGCTGCCGCGCTCCCTGCCGCGGTTCCAAAAAAGCAAACGGGGGGAGGGGGCGTGGGCCGAAAAAGGAGGAGAGCGGAGAAAAACAAAACAGAAAAAAAAAAAAAAAAAAAATGCCGAGAAACCCCGAGCGAAACACACGGAGAACTCCTCCGGAAAAAAAAAAAAAAAAAAAAAAAAAAACCCCCAAAAAAAAACCAAACCCAAACACACACACACCACCCCCACCCCACGTGCGCCAGGCTCCCCGCCTGCTCCCCGACCACTTTCTCCTGCCTGCCTGCCTTCCTTCCCGATCCGGGGAAGGAAGGACGGCGGCAGGGAGACCTTAGGACCCGGCGGCGTCCCTGCCGGCTCCCCGCCCTAGGCGGTAGACGGAGAAGTCCCGACAGGGCGTGGCCTCCCGTCCCCCTGCTGCCGCGCTCCCTGCCGCGGTTCCAAAAAAGCAAACGGAGGGAGGGGGCGTGGGCCGAAAAAGGAGGAGAGCGGAGAAAAACAAAACAGAAAAAAAAAAAAAAAAAAAAATGCCGAGAAACCCCGAGCGAAACACACGGAGAACTTCTCCGAAAAAAAAAAAAAAAAAAACACCAAAAAAAACCCAAAAGAAAAAACCAACAAACGAACCAAAAAAAAAAAAAAAAAAAACCCAAACCCAAACACACACACCACCCCCACCCCACGCACGCCCCCACCCCCGTCACACACAGACACCCCCACCATCCCCAGCCCACCTCTGCGTGCGCCAGGCTCCCCGCCTGCTCCCCGACCACTGTCTCCTGCCTGCCTTCCTTCCCGATCCGGGGAAGGAAGGCGGGAAGGAAAGACGGCAGCAGGGAGACCTTAGGGCCCGGCGGCGTCCCTGACTGCTCCCTGGCCCAGGTGGCAGACGGGAAGTCCCGACAGGGCGGGGTCTCCCGTTCCCTTGCTGCCGCGCTCCCCGCCGCGCTCCCAAAAATCAAAGGGGGGGGGAAGGCGGGCGGGCCGAAAAAGAAGGACGGAAGAGAAAACCAAAACTGAATAAAACAAACCGAGTAACCCCAAGCGAAACACACGGAGAACTCTGGTGAGATAGGAACTGCCTCCTCTCTTCGAGACAGCAGGCTTTTATCGAGGGACAAAGTCAATAAGGCAAAAGCAGCAGGGCTGGGGTCGTGGCCGTAGCCAGAGGCGCGCCCACCGATTAGCCTTTTGGTACCGGGTTTCTATACTTTCGCTATTGCATTAGCCATATACGCCTTCGTAATTCCTGCGTATAGGCAGGGAACGGTATGAGTAGCTTCAGAAACTTACTATCCCAAGTCTCCTCCTCTTGGCTCCTGTGCCCTGCTCTCAGCTGACGGAGGGCCGGGGTCTTGAGGATGAAGTAAGCAGGCTTCCTCGTGCGGGGGGGGTGGGGGGGCTGGGTGTGCGTGGGTGTGTGTGTCTTCAAGGGGAAGTAAGCAGTCTTCCTCACGGTGGGTGCGCTTTTCACCTTCGGTCGGCGCGGTTGGATGCCCCAGTAATCACGAAACTAGCTGAAACCAGCTGTACCTGTCATTTCTCTGAGAGCTGGCAAAAGATTGAGAACAGCCTGACCTTCCTGCAAAAATTGATTGCAGGATGGGCAGAGGAGGAGTCTCCAAAGCTAGCAGATGTTTGGGAGGTGCTGTCTTTAAACCAACTGATAAGTAGAAGGATGGTGCGAAATAACTCGTTGGTGTTTAATGGGGCCGCTAAGTCCTCTTACAGCAGACTTAACGACACAAACATTGTTCTTCATCTTCGGCCCCAGTTAAGCTAAATGTACTTTATCCCTACGTTTTCCAGGCACTAGCTTTTCTCCTATTAAACCCTCCACACACAAAAACACACAAACACACACACACACCCCCCCACCCACCCCCCCACCCCCTTTTCTTTTTTACATTTGCAGATTCATCTTGGGCCCCAGTTAAGCTAAAAGTGCTTTAACCCTACGTTTCCCAGGCACTAGCTTTTCTCCTATCAAGCCCTCCACACACACACACACACACACACACACACACACACACACACACACACACACACACACACACCCCCTCTTCTTTTTTTACCTTTGCAGATTCATCTTGGGCCCCAGTTAAGCTAAAAGTGCTTTAACCCTACGTTTTCCAGGCACTAGCTTTTCTCCTATCAAGCCCTCCACACAAACACACACACACACACACACACACACAGAGCCTTTTTTTTTTTTTTACCTTTGCAGATTCATTTTGGGCCCCAGTTAAGGTAAAAGTATTTTTAACCCTACGTTTTCCAGGCACTAGCTTTTCTCCTATCAAGCCCTCCACACACACACACGCCCATTTCTTTTTTACCTTTGCAGATTCATCTTGGGCCCCTGTTAAGCTAAAAGTGCTTTAACCGTACGTTTTCCAGGCACTAGCTTTTCTCCTATCAAGCCCTCCACACACACAAACACACACCCCCACCCCCACCCTTTTTTTTTTTTACCTTTGCCAATTCATCTTGGGCCCCAGTTAAGCTAAAAGTGCTTTAACCCTACGTATTCCAGGCACTAGCTTTTCTCCTATCAAGCCCTCCACACACACAAACACACACACACACAGACACACAGAGCCTTTTTTTTTTTTTTTTACCTTTGCCGATTCATTTAGGGCCCCAGTTGAGCTAAAAGTACTTTAACCGTACGTTTTCCAGGCACTAGCTTTTTCCCTATCGAGTCCTCCACACACACACACACCCCCCCCTTACCCCCACCCTTTCTTTTTTTACCTTTGCAAATTCATCTTGGGCCCCAGTGAAGGTAAAAGTGCTTTAACCTTATGTTTTCCAGGCACTAGCTTTTCTCCTATCAAGCCCTCCACACACACAAACACACACCCCCACCCCCACCCGTTTCTTTTTTACCCTTGCAGATTCATCTTGGGCCCCACTTAAGCTAAAAGTGCTTTAACCCTACGTTTCCCAGGCACTAGCTTTTCTCCTATCAAGCCCTCCACACACACAAACACACACACCCACACAAACCCACACACACGCACACACCCCTTTTTTTTCTACCTTTGCAGATTCATCTTGGGCCCCAGTTAAGGTAAAAGTACTTTAACCCTACGTTTTCCAGGCACTAGCTTTTCTCCTATCAAGCCCTCCACACACACAAACACACACCCCCACCCCCACCCTTTTTTTTTTTTACCTTTGCAAATTCATCTTGGGCCCCACTTAAGCTAAAAGTGCTTTAACCCTACGTTTCCCAGGCACTAGCTTTTCTCCTATCAAGCCCTCCACACACACAAACACACACACCCACACAAACCCACACACACGCACACACCCCTTTTTTTTCTACCTTTGCAGATTCATCTTGGGCCCCAGTTAAGCTAAAAGTGCTTTAACCCTACGTTTTCCAGGCACTAGCTTTTCTCCTATCAAGCCCTCCACACAAACACACACACACACACACACACACACAGAGCCTTTTTTTTTTTTTTACCTTTGCAGATTCATTTTGGGCCCCAGTTAAGGTAAAAGTATTTTTAACCCTACGTTTTCCAGGCACTAGCTTTTCTCCTATCAAGCCCTCCACACACACACACGCCCATTTCTTTTTTACCTTTTGCAGATTCATCTTGGGCCCCTGTTAAGCTAAAAGTGCTTTAACCGTACGTTTTCCAGGCACTAGCTTTTCTCCTATCAAGCCCTCCACACACACAAACACACACCCCCACCCCCACCCTTTTTTTTTTTTACCTTTGCCAATTCATCTTGGGCCCCAGTTAAGCTAAAAGTGCTTTAACCCTACGTATTCCAGGCACTAGCTTTTCTCCTATCAAGCCCTCCACACACACAAACACACACACACACAGACACACAGAGCCTTTTTTTTTTTTTTTTTACCTTTGCCGATTCATTTAGGGCCCCAGTTGAGCTAAAAGTACTTTAACCGTACGTTTTCCAGGCACTAGCTTTTTCCCTATCGAGTCCTCCACACACACACACCCCCCCCCCCTTACCCCCACCCTTTCTTTTTTTACCTTTGCAAATTCATCTTGGGCCCCAGTGAAGGTAAAAGTGCTTTAACCTTATGTTTTCCAGGCACTAGCTTTTCTCCTATCAAGCCCTCCACACACACAAACACACACCCCCACCCCCACCCGTTTCTTTTTTACCCTTGCAGATTCATCTTGGGCCCCACTTAAGCTAAAAGTGCTTTAACCCTACGTTTCCCAGGCACTAGCTTTTCTCCTATCAAGCCCTCCACACACACAAACACACACACCCACACAAACCCACACACACGCACACACCCCTTTTTTTTCTACCTTTGCAGATTCATCTTGGGACCCAGTTAAGGTAAAAGTACTTTAACCCTACGTTTTCCAGGCACTAGCTTTTCTCCTATCAAGCCCTCCACACACACAAACACACACCCCCACCCCCACCCTTTTTTTTTTTTACCTTTGCAAATATCTTGGGCCCCACTTAAGCTAAAAGTGCTTTAACCCTACGTTTCCCAGGCACTAGCTTTTCTCCTATCAAGCCCTCCACACACACAAAAACACACACCCACACAAACCCACACACACGCACACACCCCTTTTTTTTCTACCTTTGCAGATTCATCTTGGGCCCCAGTTAAGGTAAAAGTACTTTAACCCTACGTTTTCCAGGCACTAGCTTTTCTCCTATCAAGCCCTCCACACACACACACGCCCATTTCTTTTTTACCTTTGTAAATTCATCTTGGGCCCCTGTTAAGCTAAAAGTACTTTAACCGTACGTTTTCCAGGCACTAGCTTTTTCCCTATCGAGCCCTCCACACACACACACACACACACACCCTTACCCCCACCCTTTCTTTTTTTACCTTTGCAAATTCATCTTGGGCCCCAGTGAAGGCAAAAGTGCTTTAACCCTACGTTTTCCAGGCACTAGCTTTTCTCCTATCAAGCCCTCCACACACACACACGCCCATTTCTTTTTTACCTTTGCAAATTCATCTTGGGCCCCACTTAAGCTAAAAGTGCTTTAACCCTACGTATTCCAGGCACTAGCTTTTCTCCTATCAAGCCCTCCACACACACAAACACACACCCCCACCCCCACCCTTTTTTTTTTTACCTTTGCAAATTCATCTTGGGCCCCACTTAAGCTAAAAGTGCTTTAACCCTACGTTTCCCAGGCACTAGCTTTTCTCCTATCAAGCCCTCCACACACACACACACACACACACACACACACACACACACACACACACACACACACACACACAGCCTTTTTTTTTTTTTTACCTTTGCCGATTAATTTTGGGCCCCAGTTGAGCTAAAAGGACTTTAACTCTACGTTTTCCAGGCACTAGCTTTTTCCCTATCGAGCCCTCCACACACACACACACACACACCCCCTTACCCCCACCCTTTCTTTTTTTACCTTTGCAAATTCATCTTGGGCCCCAGTGAAGGCAAAAGTGCTTTAACCCTACGTTTTCCAGGCACTAGCTTTTCTCCTATCAAGCCCTCCACACACACACACGCCCATTTCTTTTTTACCTTTGCAAATTCATCTTGGGCCCCACTTAAGCTAAAAGTGCTTTAACCCTACGTATTCCAGGCACTAGCTTTTCTCCTATCAAGCCCTCCACACACACAAACACACACACACACACAGACACACAGAGCCTTTTTTTTTTTTTTTACCTTTGCCGATTCATTTTGGGCCCCAGTTGAGCTAAAAGTACTTTAACCCTACGTTTTCCAGGCACTAGCTTTTCTCCTATCAAGCCCTCCACACACACAAACACACACACCCACACAAACCCACACACACGCACACACCCCTTTTTTTTCTACCTTTGCAGATTCATCTTGGGCCCCAGTTAAGGTAAAAGTACTTTAACCCTACGTTTTCCAGGCACTAGCTTTTCTCCTAGCAAGCCCTCCACACACACAAACACACACACACACACACACACACACACACACACACACACGCCCGTTTCTTTTTTACCTTTGCAGATTCATCTTGGGCCCCACTTAAGCTAAAAGTGCTTTAACCCTACGTTTTCCAGGCACTAGCTTTTCTCCTATCAAGCCCTCCACACACACACACACACACACACACACACACACACACAGAGCCTTTTTTTTTTTTTTTTACCTTTGCCGATTCATTTTGGGCCCCAGTTGAGCTAAAAGTGCTTTAACCCTACGTTTCCCAGGCACTAGCTTTTCTCCTATCAAGCCCTCCACACACACAAACACACACACACAGAGCCTTTTTTTTTTTTTTACCTTTGCCGATTCATTTTGGGCCCCAGTTGAGCTAAAAGTGCTTTAACCCTACGTTTTCCAGGCACTAGCTTTTCTCCTATCAAGCCCTCCACACACACAAACACACACCCCCACCCCCACCCTTTTTTTTTTTACCTTTGCAAATTCATCTTGGGCCCCACTTAAGCTAAAAGTGCTTTAACCCTACGTTTTCCAGGCACTAGCTTTTCTCCTATCAAGCCCTACACACACACACACACACACACACACACACACACACACACACAGAGCCTTTTTTTTTTTTTTACCTTTGCCGATTCATTTTGGGCCCCAGTTGAGCTAAAAGTGCTTTAACCCTACGTTTTCCAGGCACTAGCTTTTCTCCTATCAAGCCCTCCACACACACAAACACACACCCCCACCCCCACCCTTTTTTTTTTTTTAACCTTTGCAAATTCATCTTGGGCCCCTGTTAAGCTAAAAGTGCTTTAACCCTACGTTTTCCAGGCACTAGCTTTTCTCCTATCAATCTTCCCTCCTCCCCCCCCTTTTTTTTTTTACCTTTGCAAATTCTTTTGCTATGCAACTGCGTTTTATACTCGGGAGTTCTGGCAAAGTATTTGCCGCTTTCAACTTGTTGTCTTGCCTTATGTCTTTAGCTAGCTTCGTTTTTGTTACTGCGAACTCATATAGGTATATCCACATAGCAACACATACGACTTGCGAAAGCCAATGCATCGATGTGTTTAGTACACTCCTCGGGGGGGGGGGGGGGGGGGGGGCACACAACAAACCCGCACAAAAAAAAAAAAAAAAAACACAAACAGAAAAACAAAACCACCCAAAACCACACACACCAAAAAACAAACAGCTCCACACCCCCACACCCCCCCCCGTCCCTAACCTGCCTCTGCCAGGCTCCCCGCCTGCTCCCTGACCTTTGTCTCCTGCCTGCCTGCCTGCCTGCTTTCCTTCCCGATCCGCGGAAGGAAGGAAGGAAGGAAGGAAGGACGGACGGACGGCAGCAGGGAGACCTTAGGACCCGGAGTCAGCGCGGAACTGCCCGCCCGGTGGGAGCAGCCCCTCTTTTCCTGGCGTGAAGAACCAGCTTGCCGGGCCGGGGGGGGGGGGGGGGGGGAGGGGGGCGCCGCGGCATCTGCAGAACCCCAGGTGCGTCGGGCTAGTGTATTTCAGCGCGTCCTGGGTTCGGCAGTCGCGGATGATCATTTTTCTCTTTCTCAGGAGCTGGTGCGGTGCTGCCCGCCCCCCCCCCCCCCCCCCCCAAGCCAGAGACGTGTTTGAAACAAAAAAACAGCGAAACCCCCTAAGCCCCCACGGAACAAAAAAAAAAACCTGGCGAGCGCCGGGACCCGGGCCACCACCTCTGCTCGCCCACCCGGTCCCCGATACCAGCCAGAGGGTGTTTCAGGGGGACTGTCGGCCGATGCAGCGGGAAAACCGAGAAGAAACTCCCAAAAACCAAACGCCACCCCCGCCCCCAACAACAAGAACAATTTAAAAGCGAAACGAAATGAAACGGAGCGAAACGAAACGAAACGAAACGAAAAGGGGGGGGGGGGGGGGGGAAGCGCCGGGAAAACCTAAAGATCAAACGAAAAGAAAAACGGGAAAAAAGAAGAAACCCGCCAAGAATAACCCCTCGCAACCAAGAGAAGGCTGGCGAGTGGCCGGCAGCGCCGAGACCCACCCCCGGCAAACGCTGCCCGAGCCTGCCTGCGAGCCTCCCGGCGGCGGCCGGCCGGCAAGCTCGTGCTGGGGGCCGTATTTTCCCGTCAGGTCTACCCGGCCACGTCGGGACTTGGGCGCATTTGCACGGAGAGTTCCGCGCGCCGCCGACTAGGGGGAGTTTCGGCTCCCGTCGGACTTAGCCGTTTCTCGCAGGTCCCGCGGTAGACTTGCCCGTTCCGCCGCTTCCGGCAGCAGGGCG
>JAQZCJ010000203.1:0-20440 GCA_028858755.1 Ara ararauna
CAGCCCCAACTTTCTCAGCCTACCTTCATACAGGAGGTGCTCCAGTCCCCTGATCATCCTCATGGTCTCCTCTGGACTTGTTCCAACACTTCCATGTCCTTTTTATGTTGAGGACACCAGAACTACTCACCTAACCCCAAGCTAATGAGAACTGAAAGCACCAGCCATAGTGGATGGGACCCAGATGAAATGGTCTTGTAGTGCCAAGTTTGTGTGTCATGAGGCATTTGAGCCTACTGAGGAACAGCAGTGATTGTACAGTCATATCTCATGTGATATGATAAAAAACAAGATGTTTGTTTTCACAGAAGTTGAACTTCCTGATGGCAATAAAAGGAAATTTCCTCCAGGATCATTTCTAGAGGAAGGGGATTCAAACCAACAAACTTTCGTCTCAAATTGGATTGCTTTTTTTGTTTATCTTATTCACAAAAGACAAAATGAAAGGAAAATATCACTTCTGAGTGAAGGGCTTCCTTTTTCTCTTGTGGCATTAAAAAATCATGACTTAATTCAGCCTTATACACACAGCAATCAAAACACCTCTGTAAAAACCCTTGCCTAATTACAAAGGGAGGTTTTAAATGAGCTAGAGTTAGAGCCATGAGTTCATCTGTTTGGGGACAGAGAGACCCAGTGACCTGCTGTCAAGAAAGAAGTCTTGGGGAGAGGTCTTTGCCTCACTGCCCTGGGGTTTGTTGGGACATCTGTTGGCAGCTCTTCCTTTCTCTTTTACCCACATATTTTCAGTGGCCACTGCATACGGACCTCCACACAGAAGAGGGTGGCAAATAGGTGATCATTACCTGCAGGAATTAGTTGTTACTATGCTGTGAGCAAGGAGCCAGAAGCACTTGGGAGATGGGTCATATACATAGCAAAGGTGGGTAATGTGGGACCTTGGGCCTCAGGTGAGGTGATTGCCCATGACTTGAGATTTTCTCAATGAAATAGTGTGTGCTGGCTAGTTTCAGGTGTGTTAAAAGAGGTGTCACTAATGACTGATAAACCTGTTACTTCAACAAACACCAACCTGAAAACATACTGCAACTCCCACCAGCTTTTCTTAGCTATCTAAGTATAGATTTAACAAAGGGCTATTGTTTGTTAGTCCAAAACATGGACGTATATGCATATACAGGTAAAAACACAAAAAGGAAATATTTCTGTAACATATATTTAGGACTCAAGATGAGAAGGACATTTGGGAAGTGTCCCAAAATAGTGCTACAGGAAGGAGCATCTCTTGGGCAAGTAGCAGGGATTAATCCTTTCTATTGTTTCTCTATCCATTTTCCGATCATAATTTAGCATTGTCTTGGGCTGGCTTCACAAAACAAAGCTCTCATTAAATTATATTGCCATTGACATGGATGCCATCTAAATGCTATCTCTTTGATATCCTTAGTGTATGAAAAGGGATGGGACACAAGCACTGTGCAAGCTCCCCTGGAAAATGAACCTCAACTGCAGCAACAGAAGTGAGACATGAGGGGAAACACCTTGTAGCAGTCAGTCACTGCATAGGTGGGGAAGGAGATGAGCTTCCATGAGTGGAGAATTTCAGGGGGAGATTGGACTGAAAGCTCTCATGCTGGAGTGGGAAGAGATGACCACCTCCGAAGTACAAGATTGACCATTAAAGATTTGATTTGGTTTCAAAACAAAAGACAGGCTTTGCAGTGAAATCAGGATTTGTCTTATGAGAAACTGACTTAATTTACTGTTAAGTGTATTAGGCTTAAGTTTGGTGGTCATTTGTTTTTATTTACTTCCACCTATGTATTTGCTGCTTTGTGAGTATGGTGTGAATGTGTGTGGCAGGGTAAGAGGAAGAAGAGGGTTTCTTTCCTGCAGTTGTTTTGTAGATCCTCTTTTGAACCTTTTGGATCTGTTTAAGAAACAGTAGGTTAAACCACTCCCCTGGGTTCTTCCTCCCCTTATTTCTATGGCTCACAAGTTGAAAAGAAGAAGAAAACCTGGATTTACAAATTCATCTCAGGGCAGCTCTGAACCATAACTGTGTTGAAAGGTGTGAGAAAGGTGAATATGATGCTCTATCACTGTACTGGGAGAGAATATTACCGTAAAGAGAGCAAAGCTTTCATATTTATGTAAGCTGAGAGCTCACTGGGAATGTCACAAACCAGCTCATTCATCTTCACTCAGGCAAGATGGATGCAACATGATATGCATGCAGGACAAGCCTTCAAGAGCTGCTGGAGTTAAGAAAAGCTCCTTTTAATAGAAAAGACTAGAAGAGCCTGGCTTGAACTGAAAGCTGAGTAGGAGGATGCCTGGTCTACAAACTCTTCCTCTAGACAAGCAGCAGGGAGTAGGAAGAATTATTTTCGCTGCAAGATAAAGCTGGCACAGAGACAAAGAGCTAAAAACTCATCTCAGATGAATGCTGTCTGGAAATACAAACATTTCTAAGCATCAAAGCCAAAGGAGGTTTTGCAGCAGCCTCCCAAATCAACCATCAGGTTTCAGGAGGTGTGTGATCTACTTGTGAGTAGGATGGTGAAAAAGCCATAGAGTTCAAGGTGCAGAAGACTGTTTAGTCCTGTGTCTCTCTGAGAAAGACATGTAGGACAAATCTCTTTGGAAATGCATTGGAGAAATCCTCAAGGATTTGGGAATTCTCTCTAGCATCATTTCTGCTCTCTTTTCATTCACTGTGGGTCACATTCCACCCATTCCCCATTCCACCCTTCATTGTCCCAGTAGGGTAGAGCGGCCAGCCTTGAGGTGCCCATCCACTGTCCTATAGAAGTTGTAAGGATCAGACTGCATTTCAGTGCTGGATGGGTACACATAAGATTAAGAAATCCCTTCGCAAAATGTCCTGGAGATGTGAAAATTCAAAGAGGGGTTTATCTGCAGCATTATAAACATTTGAAGTCCATTCACAAACTTGCCTGTTTACAGGAAACAAATAGTGCGTCAGCAGTTTCATCATTTCTTATTAGGATTCTTATAATGTTGTTTTTTCAACCTTCTTTTTTTTTTTCTTAATGTAATCTAAAGTCCATTTATAAATCCCAAGAATGTTACTAGCAATGACAGCAATAAACCCTTCTTTTTTGGTGTGAGGTTTGGGTAAACATTTTCCTGCTGTTCAGAAACACAGGAGGTACGTCTCTTTGGGGAGTGTCAAAATAAGGCTCAGCACAATCTCTAACCAGAAAACTTAAACTCTGCAAACTGAGCACTTTTAAAGTTCCTTCAAGGAAGATAACATTAAAAGCATCTTTCATTTCATAGAACCATCAACTGGTTATAGTTCGAAAGGACCTTAAGATCATCCAGTTCCAACCCCCTGCAATGGGTAGGGACACCTTCCACTAGAGCAGGTTGCTCCAAACCCTGTTCAACCTGACCTTGAACACTGCCAGCAATGGAGCATTTACCACTTTTCTGGGCACCCTGTGCCAGTGTCTCACTACCCTCACAGTAAAGAACTTCTTCCTTATATCCAACCCGAACTTCTCCTGTTTCAGCTTGAAACCATCATCCCTTGTTCTATCACTCCAGTCCCTGATGAAGAGTCCCTCTCCAGCATCCCTGTAGCCCTCTTCAGACACTGGAAGCTGCTCAGAGGTCTCCACGCAGCTTCTCTTCTCCAGGCTGAACAGCCCCAATGTTCTCAGCCTATCTTCATACGAGAGGTGCTCCAGCCCCTGCTCACCCTCGTGTACTCCTCTGGACTTGCTCCAACATCTCCGTGTCCTTCTTATGTTGAGGACACCAGAACTGTACACTCTTCTGCATGCTGGACCTACATCATCCCAAAGAACAGGAGTCCAATCTGGGGAAGATGGAGATAGTTAATACACTACCCTGTTCCTGTAGGTAAATTGGCTTTTCAATCATGGTGCTTGCAGAACAACAAGAAGTCTTTTGCAATTCATCAGATTGGTGCATTAAGCCTCTGCAAGAGCTAAAAAAGTAAAACCTGGACAGTTAAAAGATAGGGTAGACAGAGCGAAAGTCACTCACCATGTGAAAAAACAGTGTCATTTCTTTGTCATTGTCTTGTGTGCAAAGATCGCATCCACCATTTTTATTCAAACACTGTTATGTTTGAGGGGAGGAAAACAAGATTTATATCCCTAAATTTACTTGCCATTTACTGAGGGGAAAAAAAGTGTTATGGATAGAGTCTTTCATGGCCCAAAGCTTCACATTCATCATCATGAAAGAGGGGAAGGAAAAAGGCAAAGGCAATGTCTGTTCTTTCTATTTAGGGTGCACACTTGGGGGGCACATGAATAACTCCTGCAATGTGCTAAAAAATACACAGTCCAATGAGGTTCTTTGTTATTGTACGTGATGGAGGAATACAGATCACATTCTCTATCTGTGAACAAGAAATAACAACATGACCAGGCACTGGGACAGATTGCCCAGAGAAGTGGTAAATGCTCCACCCCTGTCAGTGTACAAGGCCAGGTTGGATGGGGCTTGTAGCAATCTGCTCTAGTGGAAGACATCCCTGCCCATGGCAGGGGGGTTGGAACTGGATGATTGTCATGGGTTCAGCGGCAGCAGTCATTTTTCTCCTTCTTGGTAGCTGGTGCAGTGCTGTGTTTTGACTTTTGGCCTGGGAACTGCGCTGATAACACCAGTGTTTCAGTTACTGCTTGGTAATGTTTTGGTCTGACCAAGGACTTTCTGAGCCTCATGCTCTGCCAGGGAGGAGGGGAAGCCGGGAGAAAGCAGAGACAGGACACCTGACCCAAACTGACCAAAGAGGTATTCCATGCCACAGCACGTCATGCCCAGGATGTAAAACAGAGAGCAGAGACCCAGAAGGGTGGGGGGCACTGCATGGTCAGGGTGGGTATAGAGGGGGGCACTGCATGGTCAGGCTGGGTATAGATGGTGAGCGACTGCATTCTTTTCCTTGTATTTGCCTTGTCATTATTATTATTGGTGGCAGCAGCAGCGGTTTGTGTTATACCTTAGTTACTGGACTGTTCTTATCTCAACCTGTGGGAGTTGCATTCTTTCGATTCTCCTTCCCATCCCCCTGGGAGAGGAGGGAAGAAAGAGGGGGGAGTGAGTGAGCAAAACTGCGTGAGTTATAGAGGTTTAAACCATGACAATGATCTTAAAATCCTTTCCAACCCAAACCACTCTATGATTTACGATTCTATGTATCTAAGTTGTCTTGGCTTTTGCAGTGTTGACTAAGAGGGATCCTGCCTCATCTATGACTCCAAAGCACTGCTTCAAGAAATGATAAAACTTCAGGGATGGGAAATACCTTTTTTCATCACATCAAAGTTTTCATTCACAGAGCTCTACCAGAACTCTCCAAGTTTTAATTAAAAATAGGAAAGCTTGAGAACTGAATAGAAAAGATTTTGAAATGAGGGAATTTTCAAATTTCAAAGATAAGCAGTTTTTATCTTTGGCAAATATATCAAAAAACCTATTTTGGTTTTCCAATACCTGAAGACATTCTCATAGAATCATAAAATCACAGAATGATTTGATTTGGAAAGGACCTTAAGATTATCCAGTTCCAATCCCTTGTCTTAGGTAGGGACGCCTCACACTAGACCATGTCGCCCAAGGCTCTGTCCAACCTGGCCTTGAACACTGCCAGCGATGGAGCATTTAGCACTTCTCTGGGCAACCTGTGCCAGTGCCTCAGCACCTTCAGAGTAAAGAACTTCTTTATATCTGACCTGAACTTCCCCTGTTTCAGTTCGAACCCATCACCCCTTGTCCTGTCACTCCAGTCCCTGATGAAGAGTCTGTCTCCAGCATCCTTGTAGCCCCCTTCAGAAGCTGGAAGCTTCTCTGAAGTCTTCATACAGCTTCTCTTCTCCAGGCTGAGCAGTCCCAATGTTCTCAGCCTGCCTCCATATGTGAGGGGCTCTAGCCCCTGCTCATCCTCGTGGCCTCCCCTGGACTTGCTCCAACAGCTCCATGTCCTTCTTATGTTGAGGACACCAGAACTGCACACAGTGCTGCTAGTGGGAATTCTGGTTGAAATAAGTATGGAGTTATGGAAGAAAGGGTTTTTAATCGAAAGCCAAGAATTCTATGTAAAGAAATACTGAAGTATAATTGAGTTCTAAATAAAATTAATTCCGATTTTCTCTCTTTTTCTTATTAGAATTCTGAATTCTGTTGCTGTGGGGAAACCTCCAAAAAATTCAAGCTGGATTTGCAGACATGAAATCTAACTGACAAGCATTAAAAGCAACAAAGTAGCAAAGAAAATAAACCAATGTTCTTTCCATTTCCTGTATAAATAAATCCTTAAGATATGGAATGGAAATCTTTGCAGTCATTAGCTGTAAATGTAGTTCAGGGCAGTGAACATAAAGAAAGACTTAGCTATAATCCACCATATGCATAATGACAGGTCTCCCGGGTAAGCCATCCATGCTTTGTAAAATGAGCCTTACACATTCACCATACACATAATGACACCCTAACGTATGTTAAAATGCTCTGTAATATAATGCAGCATAAATATAGAGACATCCTGAATCACTGTGACACCAAATTCTGCAAAATCCTCTTCTTTTAGCAGATTAATGTATTAATTCTATAATGAAGAGCGCAGTAGCAATGAATAATGTTTCTATAAAGACCAGAGCATTGCTATGACATGGCAAATCATGACCCACGCTGTATTCCTTCCATGTACCAATTGACAATTCAACAGAATTTATGGAAGAAAGATGAATTCAGAGGTCCCACCAGTTTTTATTAAGAAGATGTCTATCTCTGACAAGGTTGGAGTGCAGAAATCACATGGAAAGTGATGCTTACCACATGGAGGCTTTAAGTTTAGTGTGCCAACATGCAAAACATACACAGAGACACACAGGACAGTGCATATAGAATCATAGAATCACAGAATAGTTACTTTTGGAAAGGCCTTTATAATCATCCATTTCCAACCCCCCTGCCACAGGCAGGGACACCTCCCACTAAACCATGCCACCCAAGGCTCTGTCCAACCTGGCCTTGAACACCGCCAGGGGTGGAGCATTCACAGCTTCCCTGGGCACCCTGTGCCAGTGCCTCACCACCCTCACAATAAAGAACTTCTTCCTTATATCCAATCTAAACTTCCACTGATTCAGTTTGAACTCATCACCCCTTGCCCTATCGCTACAGCCCCTGATGAAGAGTCCCTCTCCAGCATCCTTGTAACCCCCTTTAATACTGGAAGGCTGCTATGAGGTCTACGTACATACCATGAGAATTTCAACCCTCCAAAATTGCATGTGGGGGGATTCCCATGTTCACACAGGTTCAGACACTTACCTCCATTAACAGATATAAGCATACATGGAGCTGTGTGAAAGCACCATGATCAATGATATGCACAAGCAAGGCCACATGCTTACATGAAATGACACGATAACACGCATGTGCACCCACACACGCACACACGTGCTAACAGCCTTGCAGACCCCATAGTGGCAGTCCATGCCACTCCAAGACCACCATGATCATAGAATCATACAATAGCTAGGGCTGGAAAGGACCTTAAGATCACCTAGTTCCACCCCCCTGCCACTTGCATGTACGAAACCTCAGCAGCTGACTCTTCTCTCAGCGGCACAAGTGAGGAGCAACAGTGGTAAGGCCAACATAAAGATCTGTTCAGCAAACTAGAGTGGGGAATTGTTTTCCTGCTGGCCACATCATTAAAATTCTCTAAGAATTTGACCAAGAAAAACTCATGTGTTTTATTATAACAGAGCCTAAAGGAACAAGAGAGACTGCATGGAAAATAGTTGCAGCATTTCTTTCTTTATCTCATAAAACATTTCAGAGTTTCTTCAGAATGGGCACCTTTTTCAGATGAAATGTAAAACTTTAAGGGCTTTGGTAGGAGACTGAAAAATGTCAAATGATGGTTTGGGATTGGAGTGGAGGGGAAGGAGGGCTGGGTTGTGTTGTTTATTATAGAAGACAAATCCCCTGGAAGGAGACATTTCACAGAGAAATATCACTCTTTAAAACAGCCAAAGCAGCCACTTTTCTGAGAGAAATAATGAGATCTGATTTGAACTGCAAGACCTACCTGAGCCATTGGAGGTTTACTGACCCACCTACCACCCAGGAAAAACCATTTAACCACATATGCTGAAGTTATGCTTTGGTTAAACTGTTGGCTTTCATACAGCTCACTCTAAGTCACGCACCATCTTCCCTGCATCCATCTCTTTCTGCAGCCCTATGTGCCCCATTCAACTCCCCAGAAGAGGAGAGAAGGCAACAGGAATGGCAGGTTTCTGGATGTGCCATCTGTCCCCCTGCTATGTTATGCCAAGCTGAGACACAGCCCCTCCTATCTAAAGGAGTACCTACTGCCTATCTAGAGGAGTGCTACCTATTAGAGCACCTCCCATATGAAGACAGGCTGAGACAATCGGGGCTGTTCAGCCTGGAGAAGAGAAGCTGTGCGGAGCCCTCAGAGCAGCTTCCAGTTTCTGAAGGGGGCTATAAGGGTACTGGAGAGAGACTCTTCATCAGGGTCTGTAGTGATAGGACAAGGGGTGATGGGTTCAAACTGAAATAGGGGAAGTTCAGGTTAGATATAAGGAAGAAGTTCTTTACTGTGAGGGTGGTGAGGTGCTGGCACAGGTTGCTCTGTGCATCACCAGAAGTTGCTCTAAAATCCCGCCTTAAGGAGCCTTCTCTTCTCCAGGCTGAACCAGGCCAGCTCTCCCAGCCTGGCTCCAGCGCATCTTACACAGTGTAATATACATTAGTGTTTAAGCTTGAGGAAAATGGCAGGTATCCCATTTCCAGTTTCCCTATGTTGCTGGAGTTTCTACTTCTTATATAAGAAGAAATAGCTGAGATGAAAAGTGCTTCAACATCATGGAAAATAACTCCTGGGGACTGTGGAAGTGATGACCCATAGGAAAATGGGGTCTGATATGCAGCTGTGGACATCGCTGTCATTCAAGCATCACACTCATTCTTTGACCTGCTGTCAACACCTTTCGCTTCCTCATCATGTGGAAGATGAAGGTAGATGCCTCCATGCCCTATAAACTCTGAAAATAAGGATACTGAGAAAAGCTGACTTCTTGTACTTGTGCAGGATAAAATGGAAGAGGGAAAGGTGTAACAGCAGAGGTTGTGAGAGAAGGGAAGTCCTGAAAGGACTGGAATGAATTCCTCTTCTGGCTCCTAATTAGGATTTAAACGATCTCTGTATTAATGAAGAGTTTTCATGTTGAAATGTCACTTATGCACATTGTCATTCAAGAAAATTATTATGGGGTATTAATGTGAAGTGTCTGAAAATCACAATGGAAGAGAAATTCTCTCTCAAAAGAGCAAGAAGGAGCTTTCTGAATGGTGAAAGTATTAAAAATGTCTTAAATACCCAAACAGGCTACAAAGAGAAAGTTGAAGGAAGATTTATAGGATCAAAATGGATGCTTGTGGATGCCTTGAGCTTTACCATAGGGCACCAGCTATCACAGCAGTGCTCTCCTGAGAGGCAAGAAGGAAACCGTGGCAGTGTGAGAAGGATGGAACATAACAAGGCAGCTTCCTAAGCATCTGAGGTGTCTATGCTCAAACTTGAGGAATAAACAGAAGTATTTGAATTCCTTGTGCTTACCCATCACTGTGATTCATCAGCATTATGGAAATCAGTCAATTAAAGGTCAGGCTTGTTGTCCCACACTTATACACAGCTTTGGGTGGAGGAAAGAGGGAGGACCTGGTGTGTGTGTGTATATATATATATATATATATATATTATTTATGGCCTCTGTGTGAGTCTGAAGTTGAGGAAAAGGTGAGAGACAAGCTCAGTGAATGGCTAGGTAATGAGTCAGAAGAGAGCTGGGTGATGTTATCCTGGCCAGGAGCAATGGGATGGTGCTGTCTGAGGGATGTACCACAGAGCCTGTCCATCAGGAAAAGGTGATGGAAGGAGGAGAAGGGGTTTGCTGGTTTTGAGTAGCCAATGTGCAGAAAAGAAGTCCTGGCAGAAAAGGGGAGTTTGATTCTGTAGGTAAGGAGGAGCAAGGTAATACAGCAGGATGGGCAGCCCATGGGGTCATGGATCATTCTGGGGATAATCCTTTGGGTCAGGAAGAAAGAAAACTCTGCAGGAGGAGTTTGTGGACACTGAAGTTGACCTTAGTTGATTAAAGGGGATCACTGAGTGATGGATTGTGCTTTCCAGAGGGAAGGAAGGAAAGTGTCTGCACTTCTCTGAAATCCACTTCCCTTATTACAGGGACTTTTCTAATCCACTTTTCTTGCTGCAGGGGTTTGGAACTGGATGCTCTTGAGGTCCTTTCCAACCCAAACCATTCTATGATTCCATGATTCTATGAAGTCAGTGCATGATTTGGGGACTGATGGCCCAGACTTTTTATTTAATGTCACCAAAGGCTATTTAAAGGTTTATATTCCTTTGAATGCCCAGCCCGCACTATTTATGTTATCTTGAAGTGAGACACAAGTTGAATTTCCAGGCCTGTAACAAGTGTACTGCAGGCTATGCTAACTGCTCACCCACCGTCATCTGCAGTTCAAAACCTCATACAAATCCTAGCCAGTAAATAAGTACAGGAGAACATTCCAATGTGTCATTAGTGGTGAGGCTTAATGAAAGGAGATTATAAAAGAGTCTTTAGGTATGTAAAATTATTTTGCTGGGACAAAAGGAATAGTCCAGAGTGAAGGTCCATGGGGGATGGCCCAGGGAAGAAAAGACTACATTCAAATATGGGACATAAACTTTGAAGTTATCAAAATCCTTTCATGAGGAAGAATAATGATGCACAGGGATTGACTGTTGGAAAGGGTGGGAAGTGCTTAGTTTGGGAAGAATGACAGCACACCCTACACAAGTAGATCAAGGTGGGACTGACCATGCCTCATGACAAAGCCTGCAATAACTGACCTCAGGAACTCCTCTCCATCTCTGTGAATTTTATTATCAAATTCTATCCTTGATTTCCCTGGAGCTTTAAATAGTCTCAGTCTTCCAAAATACTTCTCTATACTACACGCCTATAAAACCTGAGATTTAATTCCTTCTTCCCAGTGTAAAGCTAATAGGTACAGAAGGTCATACTGACACGCAGCAAAGCCCATTTTCCTCACCAAAACTGGTGATGTTGCATAATTGTGGGGGTATTTTTTACCCAGAGGCTCTGGATTATGGATTTTTTGTCACAGGCTGTTTTTTCTCCAGGCAAAAGAATCCAGTCCTCTGCCTGAACAAAAAGTCACTGTAAGTAAGTGCAGTACGTATGAAAGCAGAGCAATCATAGTGGTATAACTGAGCTAAAATGCTGAATGTTTTTAGCTCTCCCAGCATAAAAAAATCAATAATCCATATCTGGAAAATATAAAGATGTCTTCCTTCCGTTAACAAATGGTAAGTGCTTGTTGCAGTTACAATGTTTAAGGTTAGCTCGTCCGCCATCAGTAAGATTTCTACTGCCTACTATTTCTCTCTCTCAAAGGTGTTATTTCCTAGTATCTGTACTTGCAACTTTTGATTTGCCAGAGTTAACTACCTTCAAATCACCCTGAAATTCTCCCAAGTAACTACAAGTAACTGGAAATAACTAGAAAAATTGTGAAGTTTCCTAGAAAAAATTGTTTTTTATTTCTTGTTTTCTTAAAATCTGGTGGTGAGTAAGCAAAACTCTTTCCATATCTCCTTCAAAGACGTTAAGAATAAACTTGCTTATGTTTTGGAGTTGTTTTTTATTACCAGTGGAAAAAAATGATTAAAATCATAGAATCATGGAATGGTTTGGGTTGGAAAGGACCTTAAGATCATCCAGTTTCAAACCCCTGCCACAGACAGGGACACCTCACACTACACCATGTTGCCCAAGGCTCTGTTCAACCTGGCCTTGAACACTGCCAGGGATGGAGCATTTACCACTTCTTTGGGCAGCCTGTGCCAGTGCCTCAGCACCCTCACAGTAAAGATCTTCTTCTTTATATCCAACCTGAACTTCCCGTTTCAGTTTGAACCCTTTACCCCTTGTCCTATCACCACAGTCCTTAATGAAGAGACCCTCTCCAGCATCCTTATAAGTCCCTTCAGATACTGGAAGGCTGCTCTGAGGTCTTCACGCAGCCTTCTCTTCTCCAGGCTCAACAGCCCCAATGCTCTAAGCCTGTCTTTATATGGGAGGCGCGATCATCCTCGTGGCCTCCTCTGGACTTGCTCCAACAGTTCCATGTCCTTTTTATGTTGAGAACACCAGAACTGCACACAGTACTCCAAGTGAGGTCTCAGGAGAGCAAAGTAGAGGGGCAGGATCACCGCCTTTGACCTACTGGTCACACTCCTTTTGATGCAGCTCAGGATATGGTTGGTTTCTGGGCTGCCAGTGCACTCTGAATCCGGCTTATGTTAAATTTCAGGGAATGTGATTTCTTGTATGCTGAATTCTGTGATTCTGTTTCAAAGAACAATTTAACCCGACTTTCTCAGCTTCTATGTACATCTATTCATATCTGTCGTGGTTTAAGCCTCTCTAACTCACGCAGCCCGTTCTCTCACTCACTTCCCCCTCTTTCTTCCCCCCGCTCCCAGAGGGATGGGAAGGAGAATCGAAAAGAATGCAACTCCCACAGGTTGAGGTAAGAACAGTTTAGTAACTAAAGTATAACACAAATCACTACTGCGAACACCAATAATAATAATGACAAGGCAAATACAAGGAAAAAATACAATTCTCACCACCTAATACCAAGCTGTCATGGGTTCAGCAGCAGCAGTCATTTTTCTCCTTGGTGGCTGGTGCAGCGCTGTGTTTTTGATTTTGGGCCTGGGAGCAGCACTGATAACACCAGTGTCTCGGTTACTGCTTAGTGATGTTTTGGTCTGGCCAAGGACTTTCTGAGTTTCATGCTCTGCCAGGGAGGAGGGGAGCCGGGAGGAAGCAGAGACTGGACACCTGACCCAAACTGACCAAAGAGGTTATTCCATACCACAGCACGTCATGCCCAAGATGGAGGACGGAGAGGAGAGACCCAGAAGGGTGGGGGGTGCACTGCGTGGTCGGGCTTGGTATTAGGTGGTGAGAATTGTATTCTTTCCTTGTAATTTCTCTTGTCATTATTATTATTGGTGGTAGCAGTAGTGATTTGTGTTATACTTTAGTTACTAAACTGTTCTTATCTCAACCTGTGGGAGTCGCATTCTTTTCGATTCTCCTTCCCATCCCTCCGGGAGTGGGGGGCAAGATAGAGGGGGGAGTGAGTGAGCAAAACTGTGTGAGTTATAGAGGCTTAAACCACGACACAAGCCCGACCACGCAGTGCTCCCCCCACCCTTCTGGGTCTCTGCTCTCCGTTTTACATCCTGGGCATGACGTGCTGTGGTATGGAATAACCTCTTTGGTCAGTTTGGGTCAGGTGTCCTGTCTCTGCTTCCTCCCGGCTTCCCCTCCTCCCTGGCAGAGCATGAAACTCAGAAAGTCCTTGGCCAGACCAAAATATCACTAAGCAGTAACTGAAAACACTGGTGTTATCAGCGCTGTTTCGAGGCCCAAAATCGAAAACACAGCACTGCACCAGCTACCAAGAAGGAGAAAAATGACTGCTGCTGCTGAACCCATGACAATATCCTTTTGTTCCACTTTGAACTCTACTGGGAGAAATCTGTGCCAATGTTGATTGCACCATAGCAATTTTCTACCTTAGGAATTCATTGAAATGACTTATAATGGTATAATAGTCCCAAACATATTGCTCTTGTCCCACAGATCAAGAGAGACACCTGCAAGCATGTGGGATTCCCTGTTTACTGTAGTGTTTATTAGTTGGCACATTTCCTAGACTGTCGATGTCTAATTCAGTCTGTTCTGCTTCAATTCACTGGCATAATACAGAGAAGTCCTTAAAGCATCAAGCCACTAAGAGAAATACAGGCTATTTTTTGTTAGCAGTCACTTTTGTGTATGCATCTTTGGGTACACTGAGTTCTGTGAGACTAATCAAATACATATAGAGTTGGTAAATCAAGACATCTTGAGGTACCGCAGTCACCATGGTCATATGTTTTATGCTGCTGTGTAGACAGCCACAATTGCCACTCAATGATAGCAACACATTGGTGTCAATGACTCACAAAGAACGAGAAACAGAACTGGGATCACCAAAAATAGCAGTATCTGGTAAATTCCAGATTTCTTTTCTTTGTAGGAAAGACATACCATGCCTCTGAAAGTATCATCCTTTTTAGTCCTTTGTACAAAGCAACCATTTGGGTATTTCTGTTTGTTTTGATAGACCAGTGAAGGAATAAAATGAAATTGGAGTAGGACTATTGCTGCTTGTTTTGACAGAGGGCTTGCTTAGATGCAGCAAGATGAGAGCATAAGAAATAGATGCTTCTTTGGGCATGCTATGTTCTGTTACTTGTGTGAATTACTCTTGGATATGATCCTTGGTTGTCAAAATACAGTACTGTTAGACTTGTTGCAATAATGAACTTAGAGAAGAGAGCTCTTTGAGCACTATTTGTACTCACTGAAACCAATCTAGACTATGAACAGCTCTACATAGCACTTTGTGTGATCTCAATATAGGGAGGTGCACATAAGAAGAATGTGGTTAAACCCAGCCAGTAACTCAGCACTGCACCAGCTACAAAGGAGAAAAATAGCTGCTACAGCTGAATCCAGGACAAGCAACTGCTGACCTGTGATGGTCCATCCTGTCTCATTCTGGAATGCTTTGGTTTGTGCCGAATGCATCTAGAGTTCACAGAGGACAAACACAAGGTATGGTTTAGGGAACAGCACAGACTAAGGGCTATGTCCAGTAGACGGTTTGAATAGAGCCACCTTCTTTAGAGAGGAAAAGTGTTTGGGAATACACATAGAAGCTGACCTATGCAATGCCCTTTGAGACTGTGAAGGAATGCTGGTAGATATAATCTTGTGTTCAGAAGTACAAGTAGTCTCTCCCTTCCATATGTTTGTCCTCCATATGTGCAATGCTCCATCAGACGAGTTGGTTATTTAACATAACCTGGATATGGACTGTATGCCACTAGTTAAAAACTCGATCCACAGCCATTCTCATTTGCCTGTTGCAGGGATACCATCACCTGCACATCACAATGCTCTGGTTTATAGGGAGAGGTCTCCTTTACAGGAACACAGGTGATGAATTATCATCTCTGTTATTAGCACTTCCTAAGACTAAATAATCTTTTTCAGCTCCCAAAACACTGACACAAGCAATGACTTCAGTTTGGTTCCAGGGGTTTTCTGAAGAGGGGATGCTGAGGAAGAGAAAGAGAGGAGAGGAGAGGAGAGGAGAGGAGAGGAGAGGAGAGGAGAGGAGAGGAGAGGAGAGGAGAGGAGAGGAGAGGAGAGGAGAGGAGAGGGGAGGAGAGGAGAGGAGAGGAGAGGAGAGGAGAGGAGAGGAGAGGAGAGGAGAGGAGAGGAGAGGAGAGGAGAGGAGAGGAGAGGAGAGGAGAGGAGAGGAGAGGAGAGGAGAGGAGAGGAGAGGAGAGGAGAGGAGAGGAGAGGAGAGGAGAGGAGAGGAGAGGAGAGGAGAGGAGAGGAGAGGAGAGGAGAGGAGAGGAAAGGAAAGGATGGAAAGGAATGAAAGGAAAGGAAAGGAAAGGGAAAAGTGGGGGGAAGATGAAGGAAAAGTGAGGGGAAGATGAAGGAGAGAGAGGGGAAGAGAGAGGGGGGAGAGAAGATTTACAGATGAAAGGAAAGGCTGTCTCTATAATACTGCAGGAACCAAAGCAATAACTCCAGTGAATCATTAGCTTTGCATTAGATCAAAGGGCAGATTTCACCTTCTGGCATCTCACATAAGCTGGAGCACGTAACAAATGAGTCTCTACTAAAACACAATAGAAATTGAAGAAAGAAAAAGCAAAGCCCACCAAATCTACCAATGAAGAGTCAACACAATTGTACCAAAATATTCAGTTATTCGGGATCTATGGAGATACTTATAGAAATAAACTCACAAACATATGCCTTTTCACACAAACTTTTAGGCATAGTCTAGAATCTGTATCAACACTATCCCTGCAGACTTTTCCAGCTATCCCTCCATCTTCCCTACTCCATAATGCTGGGAATTATCCTCGAGCTGCCAAAATTACGTTCCTATCCTGACACTTACTTAAAATCCCTCTACACCTCCTGTTTTGCCCATTGACTCAGAGTTACAAAGAACAACCTTCGCAAGGTTGACTTGAATAGTAATAGAGAGATGTCACACTGGTAGCATCTCAGAGCATGGGACTTGTCCAGCTGAGCAAGAAAAGGCAACCTGATGATGATCTATAGGGCATGTTAGAACTGGTGACAAGACGGCTAGAAGAGCTTGGAGATTCTCTTCAGTGCCAATGTGAGGGCATTTAGAGTCAGATAGAGTTTTGAAGTGGATCTTCCCAAAAATTGAATTAAAGTGAACACAGAAAAAAGCCTTAAGCTTTCTTTTCATCTCTAAATGTATGCTTTCTTGAACTCAAGCCAGATAAATGTGTTAAACAAAGATTTGGGGGTTGGAACTGGATGATCTTAAGATCTTCTCCAACCTGAACTATTCTATGATTCTATGATTCTATGAACTATTCTATGACCTTTAGATTTACAGGGAAAAGGGGAAAATTAAGATTTGGAAACCAGTGTGTCTTCAGGGAAGTTCTGAATGCTCCATTGGAGCAGGTTGGATGGGGCTTTGTGCAACCTGGTCTAGTGGGAGGTGTCCCTGCCCATGGCAGGGAGTTGGAACTGTATCTTAAGGTCCTTTCCAACTCTAACCATACTACGTCGTTTGATTATTGTCTTAGAAAACAGGTCCTTTTCTCCTATCATTATTCCAGCAGTTTCCAGTACCTTCTGGATTGCAACAGAACTGCATTTTGTGGTCCCTATGGAGAAGCCTTTTTTCTTCCATACTTCATGAGTCTTGGTCACATATTTCTGTGAGTTTCCTAGTTTTTGCTCATTCTTGACTCTCCCACCTGGCCAGGTCTCTGTTATTCTATCTTTGTTTTCAATGCACAGTGGAACTGGAAGGTTCCTTTGACAGAGTGTTCAGCAAGGATTAGTCACACAAACTGGTTTTCTTTCTGCTTCTCTGCCCAAAACTCTCAAAGAAGCGTGAGCCCCATGAACAAAGGAACACTGGAGTTGATCTTTCATACTGGGGACTCATAACCTTCTGTAACAGAACAGCCAGATAGTTTTTCAGAATGAATTTTGCATAGTGTTGCTGCAGTGGGTTTTGGGTTTTAGGCACTTAAAAATGAGCCTCGCTATTAACTATCCATGTACTGGTTTATATATCCTCAGTTATGGCTTATTCAATCATGCAGAATGGTGTATCATCCTTTCTCCTTATTTATGGGTTTTCTTGCAATCATTTCCCATGTACCGTTTCTATTCATATTCTATGATTTCAGTCCTTTGCAGAGTACACACCATAGGTTGGATCAGTCTGGATCAACCTATCATCCACACCTAGAAACTATCTACTCTTACATTCATAAACATGTGCATTACCCTCACTGCACACTTACATTTCTACTTGGACTTGCAAGAAGAGACTAGAGACTTGTTTTTCACCTCAGGAATATGCATATCAAAGAAAACACAGTTCTTAGTCCTCCACTGAATAGAACCAAGATTAGTGGTCAGAGCTTTACTCTCCTATTCTTTGACTGGCAGAGTGTAAAGTAGGACTTGTTATCCTTATTTGAAGAGGTAAATGATCTTACACACCTTTTAGCCAAGAGAAAAACAGTGGTATCATGAGTGTCAAAATTAATGAAGCTTATTTCCCTATATACTTACGTCGTGCTGATTTTGAAGCATGTGGAAATACAGCCTCTGAGAACCTTTGAGGTCTCTGCTCTTTTGCCAGATGGGTTTTAATTGAGACAGTGAGTGCAAAAGGAAGACACACAGAATAGGCAACACACACACAGCACAAACATGTCAAGTCATAGGAAATCCAGTTCAAAACCAGTTTAGGATAGATCAGCCCCTCAGTAATCATAGAATCATAGAATAGTAAGAGTTGGAAAGGACCTTAAGATCATCTAGTTCCAACCCCCCTGCCATGGGCAGAGACACCTCACACTAAACCATGACACCCAAGGCTATGTCCAACCCGGACTTGAACACTGCTAGTGATGGAGCATTCACAACTTCCCTGGGCAGCCCATACCAGTGCCTCACCACCCTTACAGAAAAGAATTTCTTCCTTAGATCCAATCTAAAGTTCCCCTGTTTAAGTTTGAACCTGTTACCCCTTGTCCTATCACTACAGTCCCTAATGAAGAGTCCCTCCCCAGCATCCCTATAGGCCCCCTTTAGATACTGGAAGGATGCCATAAGGTCTCCACGCAGCCTTCTCTTCTCCAGGCTCAACAGCCCCTACTTTCTCAGCCTATCTTCATACGGCAGGTGCTCCAGTCCCCTCATCATCCTCGTGGCCCTCCTTTGGACTTGTTCCAGCACTTCCATGTCCTTTTTATGTTGAGGACACCAGAACTGCACACAGTACTCAAAGTGAGGTCTCAGGAGAGCAGAGTAGAGGGGCAGGATCACCTCCCTCGACCTGCTGGTCACACTCCTTTTGATGTAGCCCAGGATACAGTCGGCTTTCTGGGCTGCAAGCGCACACTGCCGGCTCATGTTCATTTTCTCATCAACCAAAACCCCCAAGTCCTTCTCCGCAGGACTGCTCTGAATCTCTTCTGTGCCCAACCTGTAGCTGTGCCTGGGATTGCTGTGACCCGGGTGTAGGACCTTGCACTTGTCATGGTTAAACTTCATCAGGTTGGCATCAGCCCACCTCACAAGCATGTCAAGGTCCCTCAATGGGCTTAAAAATCATACTTGGAGCAGGCTATGAGCAAAGATAACCTCCTGCCCTGCCTATCTTTCACAAGTGTATCTGAGCTGTGGTTTGCTGTCGTTGTCAGAGTATCCAGGATTGTAGTAGTAATACAAAACTGAAAGGATTTGGATCTAGATTGAAACACTTATAATCTGATGTCCTCATGTACATGACAATCAGTTACTGGAGATCTTGTCAGTACAGACAGCAATGTTTTGAGTAGGGCTGTCCAAAATCTCTCTGTATTCATCAAAATATGGCTTTCTCCAGTGGGTCATTCATTGCCTCTTAAATTTAGCATTTCAACCCCTTGGAATATGCAATCTACAAATTATTCTGATTTGGAATGAATGTCCTTTTAGTTACAAAAGCATCCAGACTTGAAGCAAAACTCCACTGCAGTAAGGACTGAATGAACAGATTGCTCCTGCACAAAGTAGTTTGAAAACAGTGTTAAAAGACAGATGAGCAGACAGCCATGTCCACATAAAAAGCAATGATCTTAGCACATCATCGATTCCTCCTCTAGTACTGTTTTCTACAGGCATTGCCCATGATGACCATTAAGTTCCTTCACTGAAATTCAAATTGCAGGGCTTTGGCAAGAAGATGAAAGCATTCCTGTGAATGGTAGAAAAGGGGCACTACTGCAACTCCAAAATGCTGATATGAGCCTGAAACAGATCTGTGATAAAGGAAGAGGTTTTAACAGCATTACCTAAAGCCATGTTAAGTGTAATTTTGGCTTTAGAAACATTGGTTGCTAATATCAGCATCCAGCAGGTCAAAGCTTTGGTGACATCTTGGCCACAGACATCCTGTAGAAGGGAGATTCACAGCCTGGCTACTGAGCTTGTGAAAGAGCAACTTTTCATTATAACATACTAAATAAACATGTGATTGCCAAGATCATCCAACTCCTCTGTTGTGTATCCTCTTTGCAGTCAAATCTTTCAATGGCTGTGACTGTTGTGTTTATTTAAGGGGGGGGGGGGAAGACGGATGACAGGACAGGGAGGAAGACAGCAAAGTCTGAATGCTTCAGCCCCCTAAAATCCTTCCAGATGAACCTAGTATGATGCCTCATGTTCTGTAGCACCCATACCTTAGGTGACATGCTTGAGAGACATGCTAATTACCATAATAACAATGGTACAAGTGATATATGCAGACTACAGCCATATTCAAGTCCAACTCTGAGAGATTTCCCAGCGGGCAGTAAAAAGAGAACTCAGTTTCTCATGCTCTGATTTATTCTGACGCCTTATTCCTCTCCATCTCCATTCATCAAGGCTTGAATGAGATAATGGCTTTAATAGATGCTAATTAGCAATATAAACCATCCACCATGCAAATCAACAGGAGAACAATACTGAAAAACCTCTGTCATAATACCAGTGTGGTCTAATGATTGAAAGAGGGGAAAATGCAGTTGGATTCTTCATATTTGAGTGCAATTAAGAAAGAAAGGAGAAATTATTGTTTTCCTCATGTGAATTATAAGCAATTAAACAGGGCATATAATAAACCTTGGGACTGAAATCACTTTGGCTTTCTTGTGTCAGCT